>CAKKTC010000096.1:0-94701 GCA_920104205.1 Eupeodes latifasciatus | reverse complement strand
AAATTTCAGCCATCTAGGTGGTCTAGATCGAGAAATATTGGAGTTCAAAAATTGCCCCTTTGGGAGCAGACTTTTTAAGCCCCTAGGACGCATATTAAGCGAGATATTCGCATTTTAAGTTTGAACTTGGATTTTTGCCCATAACTTGTTGTAAAATTGGTCTTATTCAAAGTTAGGCACAGCAATGGAAAGGGAATGATTCCTAGATCACAATCCTGAAATTTCAGCCATCTAGGTGGTCTAGATCGAGAAATATTGGAGTTCAAAAATTGCCCTTTGGGAGCCGACTTTTAAGCCCCTAGGACGCATATTAAGCGAGATATTCGCATTTAAAGTTTGAACTTGGATTTTTGCCCATAACTTGTTGTAAAATTGGTCTTATTCAAAGATAGGCACAGCAATGGAAAGGGAATGATTCCTAGATCACAATCCTGAAATTTCAGCCATCTAGGTGGTCTAGATCGAGAAATATTGGAGTTCAAAAATTGCCCTTGGGGAGCCGACTTTTAAGCCCCTAGGACGCATTATTAAGCGAGATATTCGCATTTAAAGTTTGAACTTAGATTTTTGCCCATAACTTGTTGTAAAATTGGTCTTATTCAAAGTTAGGCACAGCAATGGAAAGGGAATGATTCCTAGATCACAATCCTGAAATTTCAGCCATCTAGGTGGTCTAGATCGAGAAATATTGGAGTTCAAAAATTGCCCTTTGGGAGCCAACTTTTAAGCCCCTAGGACGAATATTAAGCGAGATATTCGCATTTTAAGTTTTGAACTTGGATTTTTTGCCCATAACTTGTTGTAAAATTGGTTTTATTCAAAGATAGGCACAGCAATGGAAAGGGAATGATTCCTAGATCACAATCCTGAAATTTCAGCCATCTAGGTGGTCTAGATCGAGAAATATTGGAGTTCAAAAAATTGCCCTTTGGGGAGCCGACTTTTAAGCCCCTAGGACGCATATTAAGCGAGATATTCGCATTTTAAGTTTGAACTTGGATTTTTGCCCATAACTTGTTGTAAAATTGGTCTTATTCAAAGACAGGCACAGCAATGGAAAAGGGAATGATTCCTAGATCACAATCCTGAAATTTCAGCCATCTAGGTGGTCTAGATCGAGAAATATTGGAGTTCAAAAATTGCCCTTTGGGAGCCGACTTTTAAAGCCCCTAGGACGCATATTAAGCGAGATATTCGCATTTTAATTTTGAACTTGGATTTTTGCCCATAACTTGTTGTAAAATTGGTTTTTATTCAAAGATAGGCAGGAGCAATGGAAAGGGAATGATTCCTAGATCACAATCCTGAAATTTCAGCCATCTAGGTGGTCTAGATCGAGAAATATTGGAGTTCAAAAATTGCCCTTGGGGAGCCGACTTTTAAGCCCCTAGGACGCATATTAAGCGAGATATTCGCATTTAAAGTTTGAACTTGGATTTTTTGCCCATAACTTGTTGTAAAATTGGTCTTATTCAAAGTTAGGCACAGCAATGGAAAGGGAATGATTCCTAGATCACAATCCTGAAATTTCAGCCATCTAGGTGGTCTAGATCGAGAAATATTGGAGTTCAAAAATTGCCCTTTGGGAGCAGACTTTTAAGCCCCTAGGACGCATATTAAGCGAGATATTCGCATTTTAAGTTTGAACTTGGATTTTTGCCCATAACTTGTTGTAAAATTGGTCTTATTCAAAGTTAGGCACAGCAATGGAAAGGGAATGATTCCTAGATCACAATCCTGAAATTTCAGCCATCTAGGTGGTCTAGATCGAGAAATATTGGAGTTCAAAAATTGCCCTTGGGGAGCAGACTTTTAAGCCCCTAGGACGCATATTAAGCGAGATATTCGCATTTTAAGTTTGAACTTGGATTTTTGCCCATAACTTGTTGTAAAATTGGTCTTATTCAAAGTTAGGCACAGCAATGGAAAGGGAATGATTCCTAGATCACAATCCTGAAATTTCAGCCATCTAGGTGGTCTAGATCGAGAAATATTGGAGTTCAAAAAATTGCCCCTTTGGGGAGCCGACTTTTAAGCCCCTAGGACGCATATTAAGCGAGATATTCGCATTTTAAGTTTGAACTTGGATTTTTGCCCATAACTTGTTGTAAAATTGGTTTTATTCAAAGATAGGCACAGCAATGGAAAGGGAATGATTCCTAGATCACAATCCTGAAATTTCAGCCATCTAGGTGGTCTAGATCGAGAAATATTGGAGTTCAAAAATTGCCCTTTGGGAGCAGACTTTTAAGCCCCTAGGAAGCATATTAAGCGAGATATTCGCATTTTAAGTTTGAACTTGGATTTTTGCCCATAACTTGTTGTAAAATTGGTCTTATTCAAAGTTAGGCACAGCAATGAAAAGGGAATGATTCCTAGATCACAATCCTGAAATTTCAGCCATCTAGGTGGTCTAGATCGAGAAATATTGGAGTTCAAAAATTGCCCTTTGGGAGCCGACTTTTAAGCCCCTAGGACGCATATTAAGCGAGATATTCGCATTTTAAGTTTGAACTTGGATTTTTCCCAATAACTTGTTGTAAAATTGGTCTTATTCAAAGACAGGCACAGCAATGGAAAGGGAATGATTCCTAAATCACAATCCTGAAATTTCAGCCATCTAGGTGGTCTAGATCGAGAAATATTGGAGTTCAAAAATTGCCCTTGGGGAGCCGACTTTTAAGCCCCTAGGACGCATATTAAGCGAGATATTCGCATTTAAAGTTTGAACTTGGATTTTTGCCCATAACTTGTTGTAAAATTGGTCTTATTCAAAGTTAGGCACAGCAATGGAAAGGGAATGATTCCTAGATCACAATCCTGAAATTTCAGCCATCTAGGTGGTCTAGATCGAGAAATATTGGAGTTCAAAAATTGCCCTTTGGGAGCCGACTTTTAAGCCCCTAGGACGCATATTAAGCGAGATATTCGCATTTAAAGTTTGAACTTGGATTTTTGCCCATAACTTGTTGTAAAATTGGTCTTATTCAAAGATAGGCACAGCAATGGAAAGGGAATGATTCCTAGATCACAATCCTGAAATTTCAGCCATCTAGGTGGTCTAGATCGAGAAATATTGGAGTTCAAAAATTGCCCTTTGGGAGCCGACTTTTAAGCCCCTAGGACGCATATTAAGCGAGATATTCGCATTTTAAGTTTGAACTTGGATTTTTGCCCATAACTTGTTGTAAAATTGGTCTTATTCAAAGACAGGCACAGCAATGGAAAGGGAATGATTCCTAAATCACAATCCTGAAATTTCAGCCATCTAGGTGGTCTAGATCGAGAAATATTGGAGTTCAAAAACTGCCCTTGGGGAGCCGACTTTTAAGCCCCTAGGAAGCATATTAAGCGAGATATTCGCATTTAAAGTTTGAACTTGGATTTTTGCCCATAACTTGTTGTAAAATTGGTCTTATTCAAAGTTAGGCACAGCAATGGAAAGGGAATGATTCCTAGATCACAATCCCGAAATTTCAGCCATCTAGGTGGTCTAGATCGAGAAATATTGGAGTTCAAAAATTGCCCTTTGGGAGCCGACTTTTAAGCCCCTAGGACGCATATTAAGCGAGATATTCGCATTTTAAGTTTGAACTTGGATTTTTGCCCATAACTTGTTGTAAAATTGGTCTTATTCAAAGTTAGGCACAGCAATGGAAAGGGAATGATTCCTAGATCACAATCCTGAAATTTCAGCCATCTAGGTGGTCTAGATCGAGAAATATTGGAGTTCAAAAATTGCCCTTGGGGAGCCGACTTTTAAGCCCCTAGGACGCATATTAAGCGAGATATTCGCATTTTAAGTTTGAACTTGGATTTTTGCCCATAACTTGTTGTAAAATTGGTCTTATTCAAAGACAGGCACAGCAATGGAAAGGGAATGATTCCTAAATCACAATCCTGAAATTTCAGCCATCTAGGTGGTCTAGATCGAGAAATATTGGAGTTCAAAAATTGCCCTTTGGGAGCCGACTTTTAAGCCCCTAGGACGCATATTAAGCGAGAAATTCGCATTTTAAGTTTGAACTTGGATTTTTGCCCATAACTTGTTGTAAAATTGGTCTTATTCAAAGATAGGCACAGCAATGGAAAGGGAATGATTCCTAGATCACAATCCTGAAATTTCAGCCATCTAGGTGGTCTAGATCGAGAAATATTGGAGTTCAAAAATTGCCCTTTGGGAGCAGACTTTTAAGCCCCTAGGACGCATATTAAGCGAGATATTCGCATTTTAAGTTTGAACTTGGATTTTTGCCCATAACTTGTTGTAAAATTGGTCTTATTCAAAGTTAGGCACAGCAATGGAAAGGGAATGATTCCTAGATCACAATCCTGAAATTTCAGCCATCTAGGTGGTCTAGATCGAGAAATATTGGAGTTCAAAAATTGCCCTTTGGGAGCAGACTTTTAAGCCCCTAGGACGCATATTAAGCGAGATATTCGCATTTTAAGTTTGAACTTGGATTTTTGCCCATAACTTGTTGTAAAATTGGTCTTATTCAAAGTTAGGCACAGCAATAGAAAGGGAATGATTCCTAGATCACAATCCTGAAATTTCAGCCATCTAGGTGGTCTAGATCGAGAAATATTGGAGTTCAAAAATTGCCCTTTGGGAGCCGACTTTTAAGCCCCTAGGACGCATATTAAGCGAGATATTCGCATTTTAAGTTTGAACTTGGATTTTTGCCCATAACTTGTTGTAAAATTGGTCTTATTCAAAGACAGGCACAGCAATGGAAAGGGAATGATTCCTAGATCACAATCCTGAAATTTCAGCCATCTAGGTGGTCTAGATCGAGAAATATTGGAGTTCAAAAATTGCCTTTTGGGAGCAGACTTTTAAGCCCCTAGGACGCATATTAAGCGAGATATTCGCATTTTAAGTTTGAACTTGGATTTTTGCCCATAACTTGTTGTAAAATTGGTCTTATTCAAAGTTAGGCACAGCAATGGAAAGGGAATGATTCCTAGATCACAATCCTGAAATTTCAGCCATCTAAGTGGTCTAGATCGAGAAATATTGGAGTTCAAAAATTGCCCTTTGGGAGCAGACTTTTAAGCCCCTAGGACGCATATTAAGCGAGATATTCGCATTTTAAGTTTGAACTTGGATTTTTGCCCATAACTTGTTGTAAAATTGGTCTTATTCAAAGTTAGGCACAGCAATGGAAAGGGAATGATTCCTAGATCACAATCCTGAAATTTCAGCCATCTAGGTGGTCTAGATCGAGAAATATTGGAGTTCAAAAATTGCCCTTTGGGAGCCGACTTTTAAGCCCCTAGGACGCATATTAAGCGAGATATTCGCATTTTAAGTTTGAACTTGGATTTTTGCCCATAACTTGTTGTAAAATTGGTCTTATTCAAAGATAGGCACAGCAATGGAAAGGGAATGATTCCTAGATCACAATCCTGAAATTTCAGCCATCTAGGTGGTCTAGATCGAGAAATATTGGAGTTCAAAAATTGCCCTTGGGGAGCCGACTTTTAAGCCCCTAGGACGCATATTAAGCGAGATATTCGCATTTAAAGTTTGAACTTGGATTTTTGCCCATAACTTGTTGTAAAATTGGTCTTATTCAAAGTTAGGCACAGCAATGGAAAGGGAATGATTCCTAGATCACAATCCTGAAATTTCAGCCATCTAGGTGGTCTAGATCGAGAAATATTGGAGTTCAAAAATTGCCCTTTGGGAGCAGACTTTTAAGCCCCTAGGACGCATATTAAGCGAGATATTCGCATTTTAAGTTTGAACTTGGATTTTTGCCCATAACTTGTTGTAAAATTGGTCTTATTCAAAGACAGGCACAGCAATGGAAAGGGAATGATTCCTAAATCACAATCCTGAAATTTCAGCCATCTAGGTGGTCTAGATCGAGAAATATTGGAGTTCAAAAATTGCCCTTTGGGAGCCGACTTTTAAGCCCCTAGGACGCATATTAAGCGAGATATTCGCATTTTAAGTTTGAACTTGGATTTTTGCCCATAACTTGTTGTAAAATTGGTCTTATTCAAAGATAGGCACAGCAATGGAAAGGGAATGATTCCTAGATCACAATCCTGAAATTTCAGCCATCTAGGTGGTCTAGATCGAGAAATATTGGAGTTCAAAAATTGCCCTTTGGGAGCAGACTTTTAAGCCCCTAGGACGCATATTAAGCGAGATATTCGCATTTTAAGTTTGAACTTGGATTTTTGCCCATAACTTGTTGTAAAATTGGTCTTATTCAAAGTTAGGCACAGCAATGGAAAGGGAATGATTCCTAGATCACAATCCTGAAATTTCAGCCATCTAGGTGGTCTAGATCGAGAAATATTGGAGTTCAAAAATTGCTCTTTGGGAGCCGACTTTTAAGCCCCTAGGACGCATATTAAGCGAGATATTCGCATTTTAAGTTTGAACTTGGATTTTTGCCCATAACTTGTTGTAAAATTGGTCTTATTCAAAGTTAGGCACAGCAATGGAAAGGGAATGATTCCTAGATCACAATCCTGAAATTTCAGCCATCTAGGTGGTCTAGATCGAGAAATATTGGAGTTCAAAAATTGCCCTTTGGGAGCAGACTTTTAAGCCCCTAGGACGCATATTAAGCGAGATATTCGCATTTTAAGTTTGAACTTGGATTTTTGCCCATAACTTGTTGTAAAATTGGTCTTATTCAAAGTTAGGCACAGCAATGGAAAGGGAATGATTCCTAGATCACAATCCTGAAATTTCAGCCATCTAGGTGGTCTAGATCGAGAAATATTGGAGTTCAAAAATTGCCCTTTGGGAGCCGACTTTTAAGCCCCTAGGACGCATATTAAGCGAGATAATCGCATTTTAAGTTTGAACTTGGATTTTTGCCCATAACTTGTTGTAAAATTGGTCTTATTCAAAGACAGGCACAGCAATGGAAAGGGAATGATTCCTAGATCACAATCCTGAAATTTCAGCCATCTAGGTGGTCTAGATCGAGAAATATTGGAGTTCAAAAATTGCCCTTGGGGAGCCGACTTTTAAGCCCCTAGGATGCATATTAAGCGAGATATTCGCATTTAAAGTTTGAACTTGGATTTTTGCCCATAACTTGTTGTAAAATTGGTCTTATTCAAAGTTAGGCACAGCAATGGAAAGGGAATGATTCCTAGATCACAATCCTGAAATTTCAGCCATCTAAGTGGTCTAGATCGAGAAATATTGGAGTTCAAAAATTGCCCTTTGGGAGCAGACTTTTAAGCCCCTAGGACGCATATTAAGCGAGATATTCGCATTTTAAGTTTGAACTTGGATTTTTGCCCATAACTTGTTGTAAAATTGGTCTTATTCAAAGTTAGGCACAGCAATGGAAAGGGAATGATTCCTAGATCACAATCCTGAAATTTCAGCCATCTAGGTGGTCTAGATCGAGAAATATTGGAGTTCAAAAATTGCTCTTTGGGAGCCGACTTTTAAGCCCCTAGGACGCATATTAAGCGAGATATTCGCATTTTAAGTTTGAACTTGGATTTTTGCCCATAACTTGTTGTAAAATTGGTCTTATTCAAAGTTAGGCACAGCAATGGAAAGGGAATGATTCCTAGATCACAATCCTGAAATTTCAGCCATCTAGGTGGTCTAGATCGAGAAATATTGGAGTTCAAAAATTGCCCTTTGGGAGCAGACTTTTAAGCCCCTAGGACGCATATTAAGCGAGATATTCGCATTTTAAGTTTGAACTTGGATTTTTGCCCATAACTTGTTGTAAAATTGGTCTTATTCAAAGTTAGGCACAGCAATGGAAAGGGAATGATTCCTAGATCACAATCCTGAAATTTCAGCCATCTAGGTGGTCTAGATCGAGAAATATTGGAGTTCAAAAATTGCCCTTTGGGAGCCGACTTTTAAGCCCCTAGGACGCATATTAAGCGAGATAATCGCATTTTAAGTTTGAACTTGGATTTTTGCCCATAACTTGTTGTAAAATTGGTCTTATTCAAAGACAGGCACAGCAATGGAAAGGGAATGATTCCTAGATCACAATCCTGAAATTTCAGCCATCTAGGTGGTCTAGATCGAGAAATATTGGAGTTCAAAAATTGCCCTTTGGGAGCCGACTTTTAAGCCCCTAGGACGCATATTAAGCGAGATATTCGCATTTTAAGTTTGAACTTGGATTTTTGCCCATAACTTGTTGTAAAATTGGTCTTATTCAAAGGTACAGCAATGGAAAGGGAATGATTCCTAGATCACAATCCTGAAATTTCAGCCATCTAGGTGGTCTAGATCGAGAAATATTGGAGTTCAAAAATTGCCCTTTGGGAGCAGACTTTTAAGCCCCTAGGACGCATATTAAGCGAGATATTCGCATTTTAAGTTTGAACTTGGATTTTTGCCCATAACTTGTTGTAAAATTGGTCTTATTCAAAGTTAGGCACAGCAATGGAAAGGGAATGATTCCTAGATCACAATCCTGAAATTTCAGCCATCTAGGTGGTCTAGATCGAGAAATATTGGAGTTCAAAAATTGCCCTTTGGGAGCCGACTTTTAAGCCCCTAGGACGCATATTAAGCGAGATAATCGCATTTTAAGTTTGAACTTGGATTTTTGCCCATAACTTGTTGTAAAATTGGTCTTATTCAAAGACAGGCACAGCAATGGAAAGGGAATGATTCCTAGATCACAATCCTGAAATTTCAGCCATATAGGTGGTCTAGATCGAGAAATATTGGAGTTCAAAAATTGCCCTTGGGGAGCCGACTTTTAAGCCCCTAGGATGCATATTAAGCGAGATATTCGCATTTAAAGTTTGAACTTGGATTTTTGCCCATAACTTGTTGTAAAATTGGTCTTATTCAAAGTTAGGCACAGCAATGGAAAGGGAATGATTCCTAGATCACAATCCTGAAATTTCAGCCATCTAAGTGGTCTAGATCGAGAAATATTGGAGTTCAAAAATTGCCCTTTGGGAGCAGACTTTTAAGCCCCTAGGACGCATATTAAGCGAGATATTCGCATTTTAAGTTTGAACTTGGATTTTTGCCCATAACTTGTTGTAAAATTGGTCTTATTCAAAGTTAGGCACAGCAATGGAAAGGGAATGATTCCTAGATCACAATCCTGAAATTTCAGCCATCTAGGTGGTCTAGATCGAGAAATATTGGAGTTCAAAAATTGCCCTTTGGGAGCCGACTTTTAAGCCCCTAGGACGCATATTAAGCGAGATATTCGCATTTTAAGTTTGAACTTGGATTTTTGCCCATAACTTGTTGTAAAATTGGTCTTATTCAAAGATAGGCACAGCAATGGAAAGGGAATGATTCCTAGATCACAATCCTGAAATTTCAGCCATCTAGGTGGTCTAGATCGAGAAATATTGGAGTTCAAAAATTGCCCTTGGGGAGCCGACTTTTAAGCCCCTAGGACGCATATTAAGCGAGATATTCGCATTTAAAGTTTGAACTTGGATTTTTGCCCATAACTTGTTGTAAAATTGGTCTTATTCAAAGTTAGGCACAGCAATGGAAAGGGAATGATTCCTAGATCACAATCCTGAAATTTCAGCCATCTAGGTGGTCTAGATCGAGAAATATTGGAGTTCAAAAATTGCCCTTTGGGAGCCGACTTTTAAGCCCCTAGGACGCATATTAAGCGAGATATTCGCATTTTAAGTTTGAACTTGGATTTTTGCCCATAACTTGTTGTAAAATTGGTCTTATTCAAAGACAGGCACAGCAATGGAAAGGGAATGATTCCTAGATCACAATCCTGAAATTTCAGCCATCTAGGTGGTCTAGATCGAGAAATATTGGAGTTCAAAAATTGCCCTTGGGGAGCCGACTTTTAAGCCCCTAGGATGCATATTAAGCGAGATATTCGCATTTAAAGTTTGAACTTGGATTTTTGCCCATAACTTGTTGTAAAATTGGTCTTATTCAAAGTTGGGCACAGCAATGGAAAGGGAATGATTCCTAGATCACAATCCTGAAATTTCAGCCATCTAAGTGGTCTAGATCGAGAAATATTGGAGTTCAAAAATTGCCCTTTGGGAGCAGACTTTTAAGCCCCTAGGACGCATATTAAGCGAGATATTCGCATTTTAAGTTTGAACTTGGATTTTTGCCCATAACTTGTTGTAAAATTGGTCTTATTCAAAGTTAGGCACAGCAATGGAAAGGGAATGATTCCTAGATCACAATCCTGAAATTTCAGCCATCTAGGTGGTCTAGATCGAGAAATATTGGAGTTCAAAAATTGCCCTTTGGGAGCCGACTTTTAAGCCCCTAGGACGCATATTAAGCGAGATATTCGCATTTTAAGTTTGAACTTGGATTTTTGCCCATAACTTGTTGTAAAATTGGTCTTATTCAAAGATAGGCACAGCAATGGAAAGGGAATGATTCCTAGATCACAATCCTGAAATTTCAGCCATCTAGGTGGTCTAGATCGAGAAATATTGGAGTTCAAAAATTGCCCTTGGGGAGCCGACTTTTAAGCCCCTAGGACGCATATTAAGCGAGATATTCGCATTTAAAGTTTGAACTTGGATTTTTGCCCATAACTTGTTGTAAAATTGGTCTTATTCAAAGTTAGGCACAGCAATGGAAAGGGAATGATTCCTAGATCACAATCCTGAAATTTCAGCCATCTAGGTGGTCTAGATCGAGAAATATTGGAGTTCAAAAATTGCCCTTTGGGAGCCGACTTTTAAGCCCCTAGGACGCATATTAAGCGAGATATTCGCATTTTAAGTTTGAACTTGGATTTTTGCCCATAACTTGTTGTAAAATTGGTCTTATTCAAAGACAGGCACAGCAATGGAAAGGGAATGATTCCTAAATCACAATCCTGAAATTTCAGCCATCTAGGTGGTCTAGATCGAGAAATATTGGAGTTCAAAAATTGCCCTTTGGGAGCCGACTTTTAAGCCCCTAGGACGCATATTAAGCGAGATATTCGCATTTTAAGTTTGAACTTGGATTTTTGCCCATAACTTGTTGTAAAATTGGTCTTATTCAAAGATAGGCACAGCAATGGAAAGGGAATGATTCCTAGATCACAATCCTGAAATTTCAGCCATCTAGGTGGTCTAGATCGAGAAATATTGGAGTTCAAAAATTGCCCTTTGGGAGCAGACTTTTAAGCCCCTAGGACGCATATTAAGCGAGATATTCGCATTTTAAGTTTGAACTTGGATTTTTGCCCATAACTTGTTGTAAAATTGGTCTTATTCAAAGTTAGGCACAGCAATGGAAAGGGAATGATTCCTAGATCACAATCCTGAAATTTCAGCCATCTAAGCGGTCTAGATCGAGAAATATTGGAGTTCAAAAATTGCCCTTTGGGAGCAGACTTTTAAGCCCCTAGGACGCATATTAAGCGAGATATTCGCATTTTAAGTTTGAACTTGGATTTTTGCCCATAACTTGTTGTAAAATTGGTCTTATTCAAAGTTAGGCACAGCAATGGAAAGGGAATGATTCCTAGATCACAATCCTGAAATTTCAGCCATCTAGGTGGTCTAGATCGAGAAATATTGGAGTTCAAAAATTGCCCTTTGGGAGCCGACTTTTAAGCCCCTAGGACGCATATTAAGCGAGATATTCGCATTTTAAGTTTGAACTTGGATTTTTGCCCATAACTTGTTGTAAAATTGGTCTTATTCAAAGATAGGCACAGCAATGGAAAGGGAATGATTCCTAGATCACAATCCTGAAATTTCAGCCATCTAGGTGGTCTAGATCGAGAAATATTGGAGTTCAAAAATTGCCCTTGGGGAGCCGACTTTTAAGCCCCTAGGACGCATATTAAGCGAGATATTCGCATTTAAAGTTTGAACTTGGATTTTTGCCCATAACTTGTTGTAAAATTGGTCTTATTCAAAGTTAGGCACAGCAATGGAAAGGGAATGATTCCTAGATCACAATCCTGAAATTTCAGCCATCTAGGTGGTCTAGATCGAGAAATATTGGAGTTCAAAAATTGCCCTTTGGGAGCCGACTTTTAAGCCCCTAGGACGCATATTAAGCGAGATATTCGCATTTTAAGTTTGAACTTGGATTTTTGCCCATAACTTGTTGTAAAATTGGTCTTATTCAAAGACAGGCACAGCAATGGAAAGGGAATGATTCCTAAATCACAATCCTGAAATTTCAGCCATCTAGGTGGTCTAGATCGAGAAATATTGGAGTTCAAAAATTGCCCTTTGGGAGCCGACTTTTAAGCCCCTAGGACGCATATTAAGCGAGATATTCGCATTTTAAGTTTGAACTTGGATTTTTGCCCATAACTTGTTGTAAAATTGGTCTTATTCAAAGATAGGCACAGCAATGGAAAGGGAATGATTCCTAGATCACAATCCTGAAATTTCAGCCATCTAGGTGGTCTAGATCGAGAAATATTGGAGTTCAAAAATTGCCCTTTGGGAGCAGACTTTTAAGCCCCTAGGACGCATATTAAGCGAGATATTCGCATTTTAAGTTTGAACTTGGATTTTTGCCCATAACTTGTTGTAAAATTGGTCTTATTCAAAGTTAGGCACAGCAATGGAAAGGGAATGATTCCTAGATCACAATCCTGAAATTTCAGCCATCTAGGTGGTCTAGATCGAGAAATATTGGAGTTCAAAAATTGCCCTTTGGGAGCCGACTTTTAAGCCCCTAGGACGCATATTAAGCGAGATATTCGCATTTTAAGTTTGAACTTGGATTTTTGCCCATAACTTGTTGTAAAATTGGTCTTATTCAAAGACAGGCACAGCAATGGAAAGGGAATGATTCCTATATCACAATCCTGAAATTTCAGCCATCTAGGTGGTCTAGATCGAGAAATATTGGAGTTCAAAAATTGCCCTTGGGGAGCCGACTTTTAAGCCCCTAGGACGCATATTAAGCGAGATATTCGCATTTAAAGTTTGAACTTGGATTTTTGCCCATAACTTGTTGTAAAATTGGTCTTATTCAAAGTTAGGCACAGCAATGGAAAGGGAATGATTCCTAGATCACAATCCTGAAATTTCAGCCATCTAAGTGGTCTAGATCGAGAAATATTGGAGTTCAAAAATTGCCCTTTGGGAGCAGACTTTTAAGCCCCTAGGACGAATATTAAGCGAGATATTCGCATTTTAAGTTTGAACTTGGATTTTTGCCCATAACTTGTTGTAAAATTGGTCTTATTCAAAGTTAGGCACAGCAATGGAAAGGGAATGATTCCTAGATCACAATCCTGAAATTTCAGCCATCTAGGTGGTCTAGATCGAGAAATATTGGAGTTCAAAAATTGCCCTTTGGGAGCCGACTTTTAAGCCCCTAGGACGCATATTAAGCGAGATATTCGCATTTTAAGTTTGAACTTGGATTTTTGCCCATAACTTGTTGTAAAATTGGTCTTATTCTAAGATAGGCACAGCAATGGAAAGGGAATGATTCCTAGATCACAATCCTGAAATTTCAGCCATCTAGGTGGTCTAGATCGAGAAATATTGGAGTTCAAAAATTGCCCTTGGGGAGCCGACTTTTAAGCCCCTAGGACGCATATTAAGCGAGATATTCGCATTTAAAGTTTTAACTTGGATTTTTGCCCATAACTTGTTGTAAAATTGGTCTTATTCAAAGTTAGGCACAGCAGTGGAAAGGGAATGATTCCTAGATCACAATCCTGAAATTTCAGCCATCTAGGTGGTCTAGATCGAGAAATATTGGAGTTCAAAAATTGCCCTTTGGGAGCAGACTTTTAAGCCCCTAGGACGCATATTAAGCGAGATATTCGCATTTTAAGTTTGAACTTGGATTTTTGCCCATAACTTGTTGTAAAATTGGTCTTATTCAAAGTTAGGCACAACAATGGAAAGGGAATGATTCCTAGATCACAATCCTGAAATTTCAGCCATCTAGGTGGTCTAGATCGAGAAATATTGGAGTTCAAAAATTGCCCTTGGGGAGCCGACTTTTAAGCCCCTAGGACGCATATTAATCGAAATATTCGCATTTAAAGTTTGAACTTGGATTTTTGCCCATAACTTGTTGCAAAATTGGTCTTATTCAAAGTTAGGCACAGCAATGGAAAGGGAATGATTCCTAGATCACAATCCGGAAATTTCAGCCATCTAGGTGGTCTAGATCGAGAAATATTGGAGTTCAAAAATTGCCCTTTGGGAGCCGACTTTTAAGCCCCTAGGACGCATATTAAGCGAGATATTCGCATTTTAAGTTTGAACTTGGATTTTTGCCCATAACTTGTTGTAAAATTGGTCTTATTCAAAGACAGGCACAGCAATGGAAAGGGAATGATTCCTAGATCACAATCCTGAAATTTCAGCCATCTAGGTGGTCTAGATCGAGAAATATTGGAGTTCAAAAATTGCCCTTGGGGAGCCGACTTTTAAGCCCCTAGGACGCATATTAAGCGAGATATTCGCATTTTAAGTTTGAACTTGGATTTTTGCCCATAACTTGTTGTAAAATTGGTCTTATTCAAAGATAGGCACAGCAATGAAAAGGGAATGATTCCTAGATCACAATCCTGAAATTTCAGCCATCTAGGTGGTCTAGATCGAGAAATATTGGAGTTAAAAAATTGCCCTTGGGGAGCCGACTTTTAAGCCCCTAGGACGCATATTAAGCGAGATATTCGCATTTTAAGTTTGAACTTGGATTTTTGCCCATAACTTGTTGTAAAATTGGTCTTATTCAAAGTTAGGCACAGCAATGAAAAGGGAATGATTCATAGATCACAATCCTGAAATTTCAGCCATCTAGGTGGTCTATATCGAGAAATATTGGAGTTCAAAAATTGCCCTTTGGGAGCCGACTTTTAAGCCCCTAGGACGCATATTAAGCGAGATATTCGCATTTTAAGTTTGAACTTGGATTTTTGCCCATAACTTGTTGTAAAATTGGTCTTATTCAAAGATAGGCACAGCAATGGAAAGGGAATGATTCCTAGATCACAATCCTGAAATTTCAGCCATCTAGGTGGTCTAGATCGAGAAATATTGGAGTTCAAAAATTGCCCTTGGGGAGCCGACTTTTAAGCCCCTAGGACGCATATTAAGCGAGATATTCGCATTTAAAGTTTGAACTTGGATTTTTGCCCATAACTTGTTGTAAAATTGGTCTTATTCAAAGTTAGGCACAGCAATGGAAAGGGAATGATTCCTAGATCACAATCCTGAAATTTCAGCCATCTAGGTGGTCTAGATCGAGAAATATTGGAGTTCAAAAATTGCCCTTTGGGAGCCGACTTTTAAGCCCCTAGGACGCATATTAAGCGAGATATTCGCATTTTAAGTTTGAACTTGGATTTTTGCCCATAACTTGTTGTAAAATTGGTCTTATTCAAACACAGGCACAGCAATGGAAAGGGAATGATTCCTAAATCACAATCCTGAAATTTCAGCCATCCAGGTGGTCTAGATCGAGAAATATTGGAGTTCAAAAATTGCCCTTTGGGAGCCGACTTTTAAGCCCCTAGGACGCATATTAAGCGAGATATTCGCATTTTAAGTTTGAACTTGGATTTTTGCCCATAACTTGTTGTAAAATTGGTCTTATTCAAAGATAGGCACAGCAATGGAAAGGGAATGATTCCTAGATCACAATCCTGAAATTTCAGCCATCTAGGTGGTCTAGATCGAGAAATATTGGAGTTCAAAAATTGCCCTTGGGGAGCCGACTTTTAAGCCCCTAGGACGCATATTAAGCGAGATATTCGCATTTAAAGTTTGAACTTGGATTTTTGCCCATAACTTGTTGTAAAATTGGTCTTATTCAAAGTTAGGCACAGCAATGGAAAGGGAATGATTCCTAGATCACAATCCTGAAATTTCAGCCATCTAGGTGGTCTAGATCGAGAAATATTGGAGTTCAAAAATTGCCCTTTGGGAGCCGACTTTTAAGCCCCTAGGACGCATATTAAGCGAGATATTCGCATTTTAAGTTTGAACTTGGATTTTTGCCCATAACTTGTTGTAAAATTGGTCTTATTCAAAGACAGGCACAGCAATGGAAAGGGAATGATTCCTAAATCACAATCCTGAAATTTCAGCCATCTAGGTGGTCTAGATCGAGAAATATTGGAGTTCAAAAATTGCCCTTTGGGAGCCGACTTTTAAGCCCCTAGGACGCATATTAAGCGAGATATTCGCATTTTAAGTTTGAACTTGGATTTTTGCCCATAACTTGTTGTAAAATTGGTCTTATTCAAAGATAGGCACAGCAATGGAAAGGGAATGATTCCTAGATCACAATCCTGAAATTTCAGCCATCTAGGTGGTCTAGATCGAGAAATATTGGAGTTCAAAAATTGCCCTTTGGGAGCAGACTTTTAAGCCCCTAGGACGCATATTAAGCGAGATATTCGCATTTTAAGTTTGAACTTGGATTTTTGCCCATAACTTGTTGTAAAATTGGTCTTATTCAAAGTTAGGCACAGCAATGGAAAGGGAATGATTTCTAGATCACAATCCTGAAATTTCAGCCATCTAGGTGGTCTAGATCGAGAAATATTGGAGTTCAAAAATTGCTCTTTGGGAGCCGACTTTTAAGCCCCTAGGACGCATATTAAGCGAGATATTCGCATTTTAAGTTTGAACTTGGATTTTTGCCCATAACTTGTTGTAAAATTGGTCTTATTCAAAGTTAGGCACAGCAATGGAAAGGGAATGATTCCTAGATCACAATCCTGAAATTTCAGCCATCTAGGTGGTCTAGATCGAGAAATATTGGAGTTCAAAAATTGCCCTTTGGGAGCAGACTTTTAAGCCCCTAGGACGCATATTAAGCGAGATATTCGCATTTTAAGTTTGAACTTGGATTTTTGCCCATAACTTGTTGTAAAATTGGTCTTATTCAAAGTTAGGCACAGCAATGGAAAGGGAATGATTCCTAGATCACAATCCTGAAATTTCAGCCATCTAGGTGGTCTAGATCGAGAAATATTGGAGTTCAAAAATTGCCCTTTGGGAGCCGACTTTTAAGCCCCTAGGACGCATATTAAGCGAGATATTCGCATTTTAAGTTTGAACTTGGATTTTTGCCCATAACTTGTTGTAAAATTGGTCTTATTCAAAGATAGGCACAGCAATGGAAAGGGAATGATTCCTAGATCACAATCCTGAAATTTCAGCCATCTAGGTGGTCTAGATCGAGAAATATTGGAGTTCAAAAATTGCCCTTGGGGAGCCGACTTTTAAGCCCCTAGGACGCATATTAAGCGAGATATTCGCATTTAAAGTTTGAACTTGGATTTTTGCCCATAACTTGTTGTAAAATTGGTCTTATTCAAAGTTAGGCACAGCAATGGAAAGGGAATGATTCCTAGATCACAATCCTGAAATTTCAGCCATCTAAGTGGTCTAGATCGAGAAATATTGGAGTTCAAAAATTGCCCTTTGGGAGCAGACTTTTAAGCCCCTAGGACGCATATTAAGCGAGATATTCGCATTTTAAGTTTGAACTTGGATTTTTGCCCATAACTTGTTGTAAAATTGGTCTTATTCAAAGTTAGGCACAGCAATGGAAAGGGAATGATTCCTAGATCACAATCCTGAAATTTCAGCCATCTAGGTGGTCTAGATCGAGAAATATTGGAGTTCAAAAATTGCCCTTTGGGAGCCGACTTTTAAGCCCCTAGGACGCATATTAAGCGAGATATTCGCATTTTAAGTTTGAACTTGGATTTTTGCCCATAACTTGTTGTAAAATTGGTCTTATTCAAAGATAGGCACAGCAATGGAAAGGGAATGATTCCTAGATCACAATCCTGAAATTTCAGCCATCTAGGTGGTCTAGATCGAGAAATATTGGAGTTCAAAAATTGCCCTTGGGGAGCCGACTTTTAAGCCCCTAGGACGCATATTAAGCGAGATATTCGCATTTAAAGTTTGAACTTGGATTTTTGCCCATAACTTGTTGTAAAATTGGTCTTATTCAAAGTTAGGCACAGCAGTGGAAAGGGAATGATTCCTAGATCACAATCCTGAAATTTCAGCCATCTAGGTGGTCTAGATCGAGAAATATTGGAGTTCAAAAATTGCCCTTTGGGAGCAGACTTTTAAGCCCCTAGGACGCATATTAAGCGAGATATTCGCATTTTAACTTTGAACTTGGATTTTTGCCCATAACTTGTTGTAAAATTGGTCTTATTCAAAGTTAGGCACAGCAATGGAAAGGGAATGATTCCTAGATCACAATCCTGAAATTTCAGCCATCTAGGTGGTCTAAATCGAGAAATATTGGAGTTCAAAAATTGCCCTTGGGGAGCCGACTTTTAAGCCCCTAGGACGCATATTAAGCGAGATATTCGCATTTTAAGTTTGAACTTGGATTTTTGCCCATAACTTGTTGTAAAATTGGTCTTATTCAAAGATAGGCACAGCAATGGAAAGGGAATGATTCCTAGATCACAATCCTGAAATTTCAGCCATCTAGGTGGTCTAGATCGAGAAATATTGGAGTTCAAAAATTGCCCTTTGGGAGCAGACTTTTAAGCCCCTAGGACGCATATTAAGCGAGATATTCGCATTTTAAGTTTGAACTTGGATTTTTGCCCATAACTTGTTGTAAAATTGGTCTTATTCAAAGTTAGGCACAGCAATGGAAAGGGAATGATTCCTAGATCACAATCCTGAAATTTCAGCCATCTAGGTGGTCTAAATCGAGAAATATTGGAGTTCAAAAATTGCCCTTGGGGAGCCGACTTTTAAGCCCCTAGGACACATATTAATCGAGATATTCGCATTTAAAGTTTGAACTTGGATTTTTGCCCATAACTTGTTGTAAAATTGGTCTTATTCAAAGTTAGGCACAGCAATGGAAAGGGAATGATTCCTAGATCACAATCCTGAAATTTCAGCCATCTAGGTGGTCTAGATCGAGAAATATTGGAGTTCAAAAATTGCCCTTTGGGAGCCGACTTTTAAGCCCCTAGGACGCATATTAAGCGAGATATTCGCATTTTAAGTTTGAACTTGGATTTTTGCCCATAACTTGTTGTAAAATTGGTCTTATTCAAAGATAAGCACAGCAATGGAAAGGGAATGATTCCTAGATCACAATCCTGAAATTTCAGGCATCTAGGTGGTCTAGATCGAGAAATATTGGAGTTCAAAAATTGCCCTTTGGGAGCAGACTTTTAAGCCCCTAGGACGCATATTAAGCGAGATATTCGCATTTAAAGTTTGAACTTGGATTTTTGCCCATAACTTGTTGTAAAATTGGTCTTATTCAAAGTTAGGCACAGCAATGGAAAGGGAATGATTCCTAGATCACAATCCTGAAATTTCAGCCATCTAAGTGGTCTAGATCGAGAAATATTGGAGTTCAAAAATTGCCCTTTGGGAGCAGACTTTTAAGCCCCTAGGACGCATATTAAACGAGATATTCGCATTTTAAGTTTGAACTTGGATTTTTGCCCATAACTTGTTGTAAAATTGGTCTTATTCAAAGATAGGCACAGCAATGAAAAGGGAATGATTCCTAGATCACAATCCTGAAATTTCAGCCATCTAGGTGGTCTAGATCGAGAAATATTGGAGTTAAAAAATTGCCCTTGGGGAGCCGACTTTTAAGCCCCTAGGACGCATATTAAGCGAGATATTCGCATTTTAAGTTTGAACTTGGATTTTTGCCCATAACTTGTTGTAAAATTGGTCTTATTCAAAGATAGGCACAGCAATGGAAAGGGAATGATTCATAGATCACAATCCTGAAATTTCAGCCATCTAGGTGGTCTATATCGAGAAATATTGGAGTTCAAAAATTGCCCTTTGGGAGCCGACTTTTAAGCCCCTAGGACGCATATTAAGCGAGATATTCGCATTTTAAGTTTGAACTTGGATTTTTGCCCATAACTTGTTGTAAAATTGGTCTTATTCAAAGATAGGCACAGCAATGGAAAGGGAATGATTCCTAGATCACAATCCTGAAATTTCAGCCATCTAGGTGGTCTAGATCGAGAAATATTGGAGTTCAAAAATTGCCCTTGGGGAGCCGACTTTTAAGCCCCTAGGACGCATATTAAGCGAGATATTCGCATTTAAAGTTTGAACTTGGATTTTTGCCCATAACTTGTTGTAAAATTGGTCTTATTCAAAGTTAGGCACAGCAGTGGAAAGGGAATGATTCCTAGATCACAATCCTGAAATTTCAGCCATCTAGGTGGTCTAAATCGAGAAATATTGGAGTTCAAAAATTGCCCTTGGGGAGCCGACTTTTAAGCCCCTAGGACACATATTAATCGAGATATTCGCATTTAAAGTTTGAACTTGGATTTTTGCCCATAACTTGTTGTAAAATTGGTCTTATTCAAAGTTAGGCACAGCAGTGGAAAGGGAATGATTCCTAGATCACAATCCTGAAATTTCAGCCATCTAGGTGGTCTAGATCGAGAAATATTGGAGTTCAAAAATTGCCCTTTGGGAGCAGACTTTTAAGCCCCTAGGACGCATATTAAACGAGATATTCGCATTTTAAGTTTGAACTTGGATTTTTGCCCATAACTTGTTGTAAAATTGGTCTTATTCAAAGATAGGCACAGCAATGAAAAGGGAATGATTCCTAGATCACAATCCTGAAATTTCAGCCATCTAGGTGGTCTAGATCGAGAAATATTGGAGTTAAAAAATTGCCCTTGGGGAGCCGACTTTTAAGCCCCTAGGACGCATATTAAGCGAGATATTCGCATTTTAAGTTTGAACTTGGATTTTTGCCCATAACTTGTTGTAAAATTGGTCTTATTCAAAGTTAGGCACAGCAATGGAAAGGGAATGATTCATAGATCACAATCCTGAAATTTCAGCCATCTAGGTGGTCTATATCGAGAAATATTGGAGTTCAAAAATTGCCCTTTGGGAGCCGACTTTTAAGCCCCTAGGACGCATATTAAGCGAGATATTCGCATTTTAAGTTTGAACTTGGATTTTTGCCCATAACTTGTTGTAAAATTGGTCTTATTCAAAGATAGGCACAGCAATGGAAAGGGAATGATTCATAGATCACAATCCTGAAATTTCAGCCATCTAGGTGGTCTATATCGAGAAATATTGGAGTTCAAAAATTGCCCTTTGGGAGCCGACTTTTAAGCCCCTAGGACGCATATTAAGCGAGATATTCGCATTTTAAGTTTGAACTTGGATTTTTGCCCATAACTTGTTGTAAAATTGGTCTTATTCAAAGATAGGCACAGCAATGGAAAGGGAATGATTCCTAGATCACAATCCTGAAATTTCAGCCATCTAGGTGGTCTAGATCGAGAAATATTGGAGTTCAAAAATTGCCCTTGGGGAGCCGACTTTTAAGCCCCTAGGACGCATATTAAGCGAGATATTCGCATTTAAAGTTTGAACTTGGATTTTTGCCCATAACTTGTTGTAAAATTGGTCTTATTCAAAGTTAGGCACAGCAGTGGAAAGGGAATGATTCCTAGATCACAATCCTGAAATTTCAGCCATCTAGGTGGTCTAGATCGAGAAATATTGGAGTTCAAAAATTGCCCTTTGGGAGCAGACTTTTAAGCCCCTAGGACGCATATTAAGCGAGATATTCGCATTTTAAGTTTGAACTTGGATTTTTGCCCTTAACTTGTTGTAAAATTGGTCTTATTCAAAGTTAGGCACAGCAATGGAAAGGGAATGATTCCTAGATCACAATCCTGAAATTTCAGCCATCTAGGTGGTCTAAATCGAGAAATATTGGAGTTCAAAAATTGCCCTTGGGGTGCCGACTTTTAAGCCCCTAGGACACATATTAATCGAGATATTCGCATTTAAAGTTTGAACTTGGATTTTTGCCCATAACTTGTTGTAAAATTGGTCTTATTCAAAGTTAGGCACAGCAATGGAAAGGGAATGATTCCTAGATCACAATCCTGAAATTTCAGCCATCTAGGTGGTCTAGATCGAGAAATATTGGAGTTCAAAAATTGCCCTTTGGGAGCCGACTTTTAAGCCCCTAGGACGCATATTAAGCGAGATATTCGCATTTTAAGTTTGAACTTGGATTTTTGCCCATAACTTGTTGTAAAATTGGTCTTATTCAAAGATAGGCACAGCAATGGAAAGGGAATGATTCCTAGATCACAATCCTGAAATTTCAGGCATCTAGGTGGTCTAGATCGAGAAATATTGGAGTTCAAAAATTGCCCTTTGGGAGCAGACTTTTAAGCCCCTAGGACGCATATTAAGCGAGATATTCGCATTTAAAGTTTGAACTTGGATTTTTGCCCATAACTTGTTGTAAAATTGGTCTTATTCAAAGTTAGGCACAGCAATGGAAAGGGAATGATTCCTAGATCACAATCCTGAAATTTCAGCCATCTAAGTGGTCTAGATCGAGAAATATTGGAGTTCAAAAATTGCCCTTTGGGAGCAGACTTTTAAGCCCCTAGGACGCATATTAAGCGAGATATTCGCATTTTAAGTTTGAACTTGGATTTTTGCCCATAACTTGTTGTAAAATTGGTCTTATTCAAAGATAGGCACAGCAATGGAAAGGGAATGATTCCTAGATCACAATCCTGAAATTTCAGCCATCTAGGTGGTCTAGATCGAGAAATATTGGAGTTCAAAAATTGCCCTTTGGGAGCCGACTTTTAAGCCCCTAGGACGCATATTAAGCGAGATATTCGCATTTTAAGTTTGAACTTGGATTTTTTGCCCATAACTTGTTGTAAAATTGGTCTTATTCAAAGATAGGCACAGCAATGGAAAGGGAATGATTCCTAGATCACAATCCTGAAATTTCAGCCATCTAGGTGGTCTAGATCGAGTAATATTGGAGTTCAAAAATTGCCCTTGGGGAGCCGACTTTTAAGCCCCTAGGACGCATATTAAGCGAGATATTCGCATTTAAAGTTTGAACTTGGATTTTTGCCCATAACTTGTTGTAAAATTGGTCTTATTCAAAGTTAGGCACAGCAGTGGAAAGGGAATGATTCCTAGATCACAATCCTGAAATTTCAGCCATCTAGGTGGTCTAGATCGAGAAATATTGGAGTTCAAAAATTGCCCTTTGGGAGCAGACTTTTAAGCCCCTAGGACGCATATTAAGCGAGATATTCGCATTTTAAGTTTGAACTTGGATTTTTGCCCATAACTTGTTGTAAAATTGGTCTTATTCAAAGTTAGGCACAGCCATGGAAAGGGAATGATTCCTAGATCACAATCCTGAAATTTCAGCCATCTAGGTGGTCTAGATCGAGAAATATTGGAGTTCAAAAATTGCCCTTGGGGAGCCGACTTTTAAGCCCCTAGGACGCATATTAATCGAGATATTCGCATTTAAAGTTTGAACTTGGATTTTTGCCCATAACTTGTTGTAAAATTGGTCTTATTCAAAGTTAGGCACAGCAATGGAAAGGGAATGATTCCTAGATCACAATCCTGAAATTTCAGCCATCTAGGTGGTCTAGATCGAGAAATATTGGAGTTCAAAAATTGCCCTTTGTGAGCCGACTTTTAAGCCCCTAGGACGCATATTAAGCGAGATATTCGCATTTTAAGTTTGAACTTGGATTTTTGCCCATAACTTGTTGTAAAATTGGTCTTATTCAAAGATAGGCACAGCAATGGAAAGGGAATGATTCCTAGATCACAATCCTGAAATTTCAGCCATCTAGGTGGTCTAGATCGAGAAATATTGGAGTTCAAAAATTGCCCTTGGGGAGCCGACTTTTAAGCCCCTAGGACGCATATTAAGCGAGATATTCGCATTTTAAGTTTGAACTTGGATTTTTGCCCATAACTTGTTGTAAAATTGGTCTTATTCAAAGTTAGGCACAGCAATGGAAAGGGAATGATTCCTAGATCACAATCCTGAAATTTCAGCCATCTAGGTGGTCTAGATCGAGAAATATTGGAGTTCAAAAATTGCCCTTTGGGAGCCGACTTTTAAGCCCCTAGGACGCATATTAAGCGAGATATTCGCATTTTAAGTTTGAACTTGGATTTTTTGCCCATAACTTGTTGTAAAATTGGTCTTATTCAAAGATAGGCACAGCAATGGAAAGGGAATGATTCCTAGATCACAATCCTGAAATTTCAGCCATCTAGGTGGTCTAGATCGAGAAATATTGGAGTTCAAAAATTGCCCTTGGGGAGCCGACTTTTAAGCCCCTAGGACGCATATTAAGCGAGATATTCGCATTTAAAGTTTGAACTTGGATTTTTGCCCATAACTTGTTGTAAAATTGGTCTTATTCAAAGTTAGGCACAGCAGTGGAAAGGGAATGATTCCTAGATCACAATCCTGAAATTTCAGCCATCTAGGTGGTCTAGATCGAGAAATATTGGAGTTCAAAAATTGCCCTTTGGGAGCAGACTTTTAAGCCCCTAGGACGCATATTAAGCGAGATATTCGCATTTTAAGTTTGAACTTGGATTTTTGCCCATAACTTGTTGTAAAATTGGTCTTATTCAAAGTTAGGCACAGCAATGGAAAGGGAATGATTCCTAGATCACAATCCTGAAATTTCAGCCATCTAGGTGGTCTAAATCGAGAAATATTGGAGTTCAAAAATTGCCCTTGGGGAGCCGACTTTTAAGCCCCTAGGACACATATTAATCGAGATATTCGCATTTAAAGTTTGAACTTGGATTTTTGCCCATAACTTGTTGTAAAATTGGTCTTATTCAAAGTTAGGCACAGCAATGGAAAGGGAATGATTCCTAGATCACAATCCTGAAATTTCAGCCATCTAGGTGGTCTAGATCGAGAAATATTGGAGTTCAAAAATTGCCCTTTGGGAGCCGACTTTTAAGCCCCTAGGACGCATATTAAGCGAGATATTCGCATTTTAAGTTTGAACTTGGATTTTTGCCCATAACTTGTTGTAAAATTGGTCTTATTCAAAGATAGGCACAGCAATGGAAAGGGAATGATTCCTAGATCACAATCCTGAAATTTCAGGCATCTAGGTGGTCTAGATCGAGAAATATTGGAGTTCAAAAATTGCCCTTTGGGAGCAGACTTTTAAGCCCCTAGGACGCATATTAAGCGAGATATTCGCATTTAAAGTTTGAACTTGGATTTTTGCCCATAACTTGTTGTAAAATTGGTCTTATTCAAAGTTAGGCACAGCAATGGAAAGGGAATGATTCCTAGATCACAATCCTGAAATTTCAGCCATCTAGGTGGTCTAGATCGAGAAATATTGGAGTTCAAAAATTGCCCTTTGGGAGCCGACTTTTAAGCCCCTAGGACGCATATTAAGCGAGATATTCGCATTTTAAGTTTGAACTTGGATTTTTGCCCATAACTTGTTGTAAAATTGGTCTTATTCAAAGATAGGCACAGCAATGGAAAGGGAATGATTCCTAGATCACAATCCTGAAATTTCAGCCATCTAGGTGGTCTAGATCGAGTAATATTGGAGTTCAAAAATTGCCCTTGGGGAGCCGACTTTTAAGCCCCTAGGACGCATATTAAGCGAGATATTCGCATTTAAAGTTTGAACTTGGATTTTTGCCCATAACTTGTTGTAAAATTGGTCTTATTCAAAGTTAGGCACAGCAGTGGAAAGGGAATGATTCCTAGATCACAATCCTGAAATTTCAGCCATCTAGGTGGTCTAGATCGAGAAATATTGGAGTTCAAAAATTGCCCTTTGGGAGCAGACTTTTAAGCCCCTAGGACGCATATTAAGCGAGATATTCGCATTTTAAGTTTGAACTTGGATTTTTGCCCATAACTTGTTGTAAAATTGGTCTTATTCAAAGTTAGGCACAGCCATGGAAAGGGAATGATTCCTAGATCACAATCCTGAAATTTCAGCCATCTAGGTGGTCTAGATCGAGAAATATTGGAGTTCAAAAATTGCCCTTGGGGAGCCGACTTTTAAGCCCCTAGGACGCATATTAATCGAGATATTCGCATTTAAAGTTTGAACTTGGATTTTTGCCCATAACTTGTTGTAAAATTGGTCTTATTCAAAGTTAGGCACAGCAATGGAAAGGGAATGATTCCTAGATCACAATCCTGAAATTTCAGCCATCTAGGTGGTCTAGATCGAGAAATATTGGAGTTCAAAAATTGCCCTTTGTGAGCCGACTTTTAAGCCCCTAGGACGCATATTAAGCGAGATATTCGCATTTTAAGTTTGAACTTGGATTTTTGCCCATAACTTGTTGTAAAATTGGTCTTATTCAAAGATAGGCACAGCAATGGAAAGGGAATGATTCCTAGATCACAATCCTGAAATTTCAGCCATCTAGGTGGTCTAGATCGAGAAATATTGGAGTTCAAAAATTGCCCTTGGGGAGCCGACTTTTAAGCCCCTAGGACGCATATTAAGCGAGATATTCGCATTTTAAGTTTGAACTTGGATTTTTGCCCATAACTTGTTGTAAAATTGGTCTTATTCAAAGATAGGCACAGCAATGGAAAGGGAATGATTCCTAGATCACAATCCTGAAATTTCAGCCATCTAGGTGGTCTAGATCGAGAAATATTGGAGTTCAAAAATTGCCCTTTGGGAGCCGACTTTTAAGCCCCTAGGACGCATATTAAGCGAGATATTCGCATTTTAAGTTTGAACTTGGATTTTTGCCCATAACTTGTTGTAAAATTGGTCTTATTCAAAGATAGGCACAGCAATGGAAAGGGAATGATTCCTAGATCACAATCCTGAAATTTCAGCCATCTAGGTGGTCTAGATCGAGAAATATTGGAGTTCAAAAATTGCCCTTGGGGAGCCGACTTTTAAGCCCCTAGGACGCATATTAAGCGAGATATTCGCATTTAAAGTTTGAACTTGGATTTTTGCCCATAACTTGTTGTAAAATTGGTCTTATTCAAAGTTAGGCACAGCAGTGGAAAGGGAATGATTCCTAGATCACAATCCTAAAAATTCAGCCATCTAGGTGGTCTAGATCGAGAAATATTGGAGTTCAAAAATTGCCCTTTGGGAGCAGACTTTTAAGCCCCTAGGACGCATATTAAGCGAGATATTCGCATTTTAAGTTTGAACTTGGATTTTTGCCCATAACTTGTTGTAAAATTGGTCTTATTCAAAGTTAGGCACAGCAATGGAAAGGGAATGATTCCTAGATCACAATCCTGAAATTTCAGCCATCTAGGTGGTCTAGATCGAGAAATATTGGAGTTCAAAAATTGCCCTTGGGGAGCCGACTTTTAAGCCCCTAGGACGCATATTAATCGAGATATTCGCATTTAAAGTTTGAACTTGGATTTTTGCCCATAACTTGTTGTAAAATTGGTCTTATTCAAAGTTAGGAACAGCAATGGAAAGGGAATGATTCCTAGATCACAATCCTGAAATTTCAGCCATCTAGGTGGTCTAGATCGAGAAATATTGGAGTTCAAAAATTGCCCTTTGGGAGCCGACTTTTAAGCCCCTAGGACGCATATTAAGCGAGATATTCGCATTTTAAGTTTGAACTTGGATTTTTGCCCATAACTTGTTGTAAAATTGGTCTTATTCAAAGATAGGCACAGCAATGGAAAGGGAATGATTCCTAGATCACAATCCTGAAATTTCAGCCATCTAGGTGGTCTAGATCGAGAAATATTGGAGTTCAAAAATTGCCCTTGGGGAGCCGACTTTTAAGCCCCTAGGACGCATATTAAGCGAGATATTCGCATTTTAAGTTTGAACTTGGATTTTTGCCCATAACTTGTTGTAAAATTGGCCTTATTCAAAGTTAGGCACAGCAATGGAAAGGGAATGATTCCTAGATCACAATCCTGAAATTTCAGCCATCTAGGTGGTTTAGATCGAGAAATATTGGAGTTCAAAAATTGCCCTTGGGGAGCCGACTTTTAAGCCCCTAGGACGCATATTAAGCGAGATATTCGCATTTAAAGTTTGAACTTGGATTTTTGCCCATAACTTGTTGTAAAATTGGTCTTATTCAAAGTTAGGCACAGCAGTGGAAAGGGAATGATTCCTAGATCACAATCCTGAAATTTCAGCCATCTAGGTGGTCTAGATCGAGAAATATTGGAGTTCAAAAATTGCCCTTTGGGAGCAGACTTTTAAGCCCCTAGGACGCATATTAAGCGAGATATTCGCATTTTAAGTTTGAACTTGGATTTTTGCCCATAACTTGTTGTAAAATTGGTCTTATTCAAAGTTAGGCACAGCAATGGAAAGGGAATGATTCCTAGATCACAATCCTGAAATTTCAGCCATCTAGGTGGTCTAGATCGAGAAATATTGGAGTTCAAAAATTGCCCTTGGGGAGCCGACTTTTAAGCCCCTAGGACGCATATTAATCGAGATATTCGCATTTAAAGTTTGAACTTGGATTTTTGCCCATAACTTGTTGTAAAATTGGTCTTATTCAAAGTTAGGAACAGCAATGGAAAGGGAATGATTCCTAGATCACAATCCTGAAATTTCAGCCATCTAGGTGGTCTAGATCGAGAAATATTGGAGTTCAAAAATTGCCCTTTGGGAGCCGACTTTTAAGCCCCTAGGACGCATATTAAGCGAGATATTCGCATTTTAAGTTTGAACTTGGATTTTTGCCCATAACTTGTTGTAAAATTGGTCTTATTCAAAGATAGGCACAGCAATGGAAAGGGAATGATTCCTAGATCACAATCCTGAAATTTCAGCCATCTAGGTGGTCTAGATCGAGAAATATTGGAGTTCAAAAATTGCCCTTGGGGAGCCGACTTTTAAGCCCCTAGGACGCATATTAAGCGAGATATTCGCATTTAAAGTTTGAACTT
This sequence comes from Eupeodes latifasciatus, assembly GCA_920104205.1. NCBI lineage: Eukaryota > Metazoa > Arthropoda > Insecta > Diptera > Syrphidae > Eupeodes > Eupeodes latifasciatus. Next base: position 66,050 of record CAKKTC010000096.1, on the reverse strand, counting down.
GGATTTTTGCCCATAACTTGTTGTAAAATTGGTCTTATTCAAAGTTAGGCACAGCAATGGAAAGGGAATGATTCCTAGATCACAATCCTGAAATTTCAGCCATCTAGGTGGTCTAGATCGAGAAATATTGGAGTTCAAAAATTGCCCTTGGGGAGCCGACTTTTAAGCCCCTAGGACGCATATTAAGCGAGATATTCGCATTTTAAGTTTGAACTTGGATTTTTGCCCATAACTTGTTGTAAAATTGGTCTTATTCAAAGTTAGGCACAGCAATGGAAAGGGAATGATTCCTAGATCACAATCCTGAAATTTCAGCCATCTAGGTGGTCTAGATCGAGAAATATTGGAGTTCAAAAATTGCCCTTTGGGAGCCGACTTTTAAGCCCCTAGGACGCATATTAAGCGAGATATTCGCATTTTAAGTTTGAACTTGGATTTTTGCCCATAACTTGTTGTAAAATTGGTCTTATTCAAAGATAGGCACAGCAATGGAAAGGGAATGATTCCTAGATCACAATCCTGAAATTTCAGCCATCTAGGTGGTCTAGATCGAGAAATATTGGAGTTCAAAAATTGCCCTTGGGGAGCCGACTTTTAAGCCCCTAGGACGCATATTAAGCGAGATATTCGCATTTTAAGTTTGAACTTGGATTTTTGCCCATAACTTGTTGTAAAATTGGTCTTATTCAAAGTTAGGCACAGCAATGGAAAGGGAATGATTCCTAGATCACAATCCTGAAATTTCAGCCATCTAGGTGGTCTAGATCGAGAAATATTGGAGTTCAAAAATTGCCCTTTGGGAGCCGACTTTTAAGCCCCTAGGACGCATATTAAGCGAGATATTCGCATTTTAAGTTTGAACTTGGATTTTTGCCCATAACTTGTTGTAAAATTGGTCTTATTCAAAGATAGGCACAGCAATGGAAAGGGAATGATTCCTAGATCACAATCCTGAAATTTCAGCCATCTAGGTGGTCTAGATCGAGAAATATTGGAGTTCAAAAATTGCCCTTGGGGAGCCGACTTTTAAGCCCCTAGGACGCATATTAAGCGAGATATTCGCATTTAAAGTTTGAACTTGGATTTTTGCCCATAACTTGTTGTAAAATTGGTCTTATTCAAAGTTAGGCACAGCAGTGGAAAGGGAATGATTCCTAGATCACAATCCTGAAATTTCAGCCATCTAGGTGGTCTAGATCGAGAAATATTGGAGTTCAAAAATTGCCCTTTGGGAGCAGACTTTTAAGCCCCTAGGACGCATATTAAGCGAGATATTCGCATTTTAAGTTTGAACTTGGATTTTTGCCCATAACTTGTTGTAAAATTGGTCTTATTCAAAGTTAGGCACAGCAATGGAAAGGGAATGATTCCTAGATCACAATCCTGAAATTTCAGCCATCTAGGTGGTCTAGATCGAGAAATATTGGAGTTCAAAAATTGCCCTTTGGGAGCCGACTTTTAAGCCCCTAGGACGCATATTAAGCGAGATATTCGCATTTTAAGTTTGAACTTGGATTTTTGCCCATAACTTATTGTAAAATTGGTCTTATTCAAAGATAGGCACAGCAATGGAAAGGGAATGATTCCTAGATCACAATCCTGAAATTTCAGCCATCTAGGTGGTCTAGATCGAGAAATATTGGAGTTCAAAAATTGCCCTTGGGGAGCCGACTTTTAAGCCCCTAGGACGCATATTAAGCGAGATATTCGCATTTTAAGTTTGAACTTGGATTTTTGCCCATAACTTGTTGTAAAATTGGTCTTATTCAAAGATAGGCACAGCAATGGAAAGGGAATGATTCCTAGATCACAATCCTGAAATTTCAGCCATCTAGGTGGTCTAGATCGAGAAATATTGGAGTTCAAAAATTGCCCTTGGGGAGCCGACTTTTAAGCCCCTAGGACGCATATTAAGCGAGATATTCGCATTTTAAGTTTGAACTTGGATTTTTGCCCATAACTTGTTGTAAAATTGGTCTTATTCAAAGTTAGGCACAGCAATGGAAAGGGAATGATTCCTAGATCACAATCCTGAAATTTCAGCCATCTAGGTGGTCTAGATCGAGAAATATTGGAGTTCAAAAATTGCCCTTGGGGAGCCGACTTTTAAGCCCCTAGGACGCATATTAAGCGAGATATTCGCATTTAAAGTTTGAACTTGGATTTTTGCCCATAACTTGTTGTAAAATTGGTCTTATTCAAAGTTAGGCACAGCAGTGGAAAGGGAATGATTCCTAGATCACAATCCTGAAATTTCAGCCATCTAGGTGGTCTAGATCGAGAAATATTGGAGTTCAAAAATTGCCCTTTGGGAGCAGACTTTTAAGCCCCTAGGACGCATATTAAGCGAGATATTCGCATTTTAAGTTTGAACTTGGATTTTTGCCCATAACTTGTTGTAAAATTGGTCTTATTCAAAGTTAGGCACAGCAATGGAAAGGGAATGATTCCTAGATCACAATCCTGAAATTTCAGCCATCTAGGTGGTCTAGATCGAGAAATATTGGAGTTCAAAAATTGCCCTTGGGGAGCCGACTTTTAAGCCCCTAGGACGCATATTAATCGAGATATTCGCATTTAAAGTTTGAACTTGGATTTTTGCCCATAACTTGTTGTAAAATTGGTCTTATTCAAAGTTAGGAACAGCAATGGAAAGGGAATGATTCCTAGATCACAATCCTGAAATTTCAGCCATCTAGGTGGTCTAGATCGAGAAATATTGGAGTTCAAAAATTGCCCTTTGGGAGCCGACTTTTAAGCCCCTAGGACGCATATTAAGCGAGATATTCGCATTTTAAGTTTGAACTTGGATTTTTGCCCATAACTTGTTGTAAAATTGGTCTTATTCAAAGATAGGCACAGCAATGGAAAGGGAATGATTCCTAGATCACAATCCTGAAATTTCAGCCATCTAGGTGGTCTAGATCGAGAAATATTGGAGTTCAAAAATTGCCCTTGGGGAGCCGACTTTTAAGCCCCTAGGACGCATATTAAGCGAGATATTCGCATTTAAAGTTTGAACTTGGATTTTTGCCCATAACTTGTTGTAAAATTGGTCTTATTCAAAGTTAGGCACAGCAATGGAAAGGGAATGATTCCTAGATCACAATCCTGAAATTTCAGCCATCTAGGTGGTCTAGATCGAGAAATATTGGAGTTCAAAAATTGCCCTTTGGGAGCCGACTTTTAAGCCCCTAGGACGCATATTAAGCGAGATATTCGCATTTTAAGTTTGAACTTGGATTTTTGCCCATAACTTGTTGTAAAATTGGTCTTATTCAAAGTTAGGCACAGCAATGGAAAGGGAATGATTCCTAGATCACAATCCTGAAATTTCAGCCATCTAGGTGGTCTAGATCGAGAAATATTGGAGTTCAAAAATTGCCCTTTGGGAGCCGACTTTTAAGCCCCTAGGACGCATATTAAGCGAGATATTCGCATTTTAAGTTTGAACTTGGATTTTTGCCCATAACTTGTTGTAAAATTGGTCTTATTCAAAGATAGGCACAGCAATGGAAAGGGAATGATTCCTAGATCACAATCCTGAAATTTCAGCCATCTAGGTGGTCTAGATCGAGAAATATTGGAGTTCAAAAATTGCCCTTGGGGAGCCGACTTTTAAGCCCCTAGGACGCATATTAAGCGAGATATTCGCATTTTAAGTTTGAACTTGGATTTTTGCCCATAACTTGTTGTAAAATTGGTCTTATTCAAAGTTAGGCACAGCAATGGAAAGGGAATGATTCCTAGATCACAATCCTGAAATTTCAGCCATCTAGGTGGTCTAGATCGAGAAATATTGGAGTTCAAAAATTGCCCTTTGGGAGCCGACTTTTAAGCCCCTAGGACGCATATTAAGCGAGATATTCGCATTTTAAGTTTGAACTTGGATTTTTGCCCATAACTTGTTGTAAAATTGGTCTTATTCAAAGATAGGCACAGCAATGGAAAGGGAATGATTCCTAGATCACAATCCTGAAATTTCAGCCATCTAGGTGGTCTAGATCGAGAAATATTGGAGTTCAAAAATTGCCCTTGGGGAGCCGACTTTTAAGCCCCTAGGACGCATATTAAGCGAGATATTCGCATTTAAAGTTTGAACTTGGATTTTTGCCCATAACTTGTTGTAAAATTGGTCTTATTCAAAGTTAGGCACAGCAATGGAAAGGGAATGATTCCTAGATCACAATCCTGAAATTTCAGCCATCTAGGTGGTCTAGATCGAGAAATATTGGAGTTCAAAAATTGCCCTTTGGGAGCAGACTTTTAAGCCCCTAGGACGCATATTAAGCGAGATATTCGCATTTTAAGTTTGAACTTGGATTTTTGCCCATAACTTGTTGTAAAATTGGTCTTATTCAAAGTTAGGCACAGCAATGGAAAGGGAATGATTCCTAGATCACAATCCTGAAATTTCAGCCATCTAGGTGGTCTAGATCGAGAAATATTGGAGTTCAAAAATTGCCCTTTGGGAGCCGACTTTTAAGCCCCTAGGACGCATATTAAGCGAGATATTCGCATTTTAAGTTTGAACTTGGATTTTTGCCCATAACTTATTGTAAAATTGGTCTTATTCAAAGATAGGCACAGCAATGGAAAGGGAATGATTCCTAGATCACAATCCTGAAATTTCAGCCATCTAGGTGGTCTAGATCGAGAAATATTGGAGTTCAAAAATTGCCCTTGGGGAGCCGACTTTTAAGCCCCTAGGACGCATATTAAGCGAGATATTCGCATTTTAAGTTTGAACTTGGATTTTTGCCCATAACTTGTTGTAAAATTGGTCTTATTCAAAGTTAGGCACAGCAATGGAAAGGGAATGATTCCTAGATCACAATCCTGAAATTTCAGCCATCTAGGTGGTCTAGATCGAGAAATATTGGAGTTCAAAAATTGCCCTTTGGGAGCCGACTTTTAAGCCCCTAGGACGCATATTAAGCGAGATATTCGCATTTTAAGTTTGAACTTGGATTTTTGCCCATAACTTGTTGTAAAATTGGTCTTATTCAAAGATAGGCACAGCAATGGAAAGGGAATGATTCCTAGATCACAATCCTGAAATTTCAGCCATCTAGGTGGTCTAGATCGAGAAATATTGGATCATAAATTGCCCTTTGGGAGCAGACTTTTAAGCCCCTAGGACGCATATTAAGCGAGATATTCGCATTTTAAGTTTGAACTTGGATTTTTGCCCATAACTTGTTGTAAAATTGGTCTTATTCAAAGTTAGGCACAGCAATGGAAAGGGAATGATTCCTAGATCACAATCCTGAAATTTCAGCCATCTAGGTGGTCTAGATCGAGAAATATTGGAGTTCAAAAATTGCCCTTGGGGAGCCGACTTTTAAGCCCCTAGGACGCATATTAAGCGAGATATTCGCATTTTAAGTTTGAACTTGGATTTTTGCCCATAACTTGTTGTAAAATTGGTCTTATTCAAAGTTAGGCACAGCAATGGAAAGGGAATGATTCCTAGATCACAATCCTGAAATTTCAGCCATCTAGGTGGTCTAGATCGAGAAATATTGGAGTTCAAAAATTGCCCTTGGGGAGCCGACTTTTAAGCCCCTAGGACGCATATTAAGCGAGATATTCGCATTTTAAGTTTGAACTTGGATTTTTGCCCATAACTTGTTGTAAAATTGGTCTTATTCAAAGTTAGGCACAGCAATGGAAAGGGAATGATTCCTAGATCACAATCCTGAAATTTCAGCCATCTAGGTGGTCTAGATCGAGAAATATTGGAGTTCAAAAATTTCCCTTGGGGAGCCGACTTTTAAGCCCCTAGGACGCATATTAATCGAGATATTCGCATTTAAAGTTTGAACTTGGATTTTTGCCCATAACTTGTTGTAAAATTGGTCTTATTCAAAGTTAGGCACAGCAATGGAAAGGGAATGATTCCTAGATCACAATCCTGAAATTTCAGCCATCTAGGTGGTCTAGATCGAGAAATATTGGAGTTCAAAAATTGCCCTTTGGGAGCCGACTTTTAAGCCCCTAGGACGCATATTAAGCGAGATATTCGCATTTTAAGTTTGAACTTGGATTTTTGCCCATAACTTGTTGTAAAATTGGTCTTATTCAAAGATAGGCACAGCAATGGAAAGGGAATGATTCCTAGATCACAATCCTGAAATTTCAGCCATCTAGGTGGTCTAGATCGAGAAATATTGGAGTTCAAAAATTGCCCTTGGGGAGCCGACTTTTAAGCCCCTAGGACGCATATTAAGCGAGATATTCGCATTTAAAGTTTGAACTTGGATTTTTGCCCATAACTTGTTGTAAAATTGGTCTTATTCAAAGTTAGGCACAGCAATGGAAAGGGAATGATTCCTAGATCACAATCCTGAAATTTCAGCCATCTAGGTGGTCTAGATCGAGAAATATTGGAGTTCAAAAATTGCCCTTGGGGAGCCGACTTTTAAGCCCCTAGGACGCATATTAAGCGAGATATTTGCATTTTAAGTTTGAACTTGGATTTTTGCCCATAACTTGTTGTAAAATTGGTCTTATTCAAAGTTAGGCACAGCAATGGAAAGGGAATGATTCCTAGATCACAATCCTGAAATTTCAGCCATCTAGGTGGTCTAGATCGAGAAATATTGGAGTTCAAAAATTGCCCTTTGGGAACAGACTTTTAAGCCCCTAGGACGCATATTAAGCGAGATATTCGCATTTTAAGTTTGAACTTGGATTTTTGCCCATAACTTGTTGTAAAATTGGTCTTATTCAAAGATAGGCACAGCAATGGAAAGGGAATGATTCCTAGATCACAATCCTGAAATTTCAGCCATCTAGGTGGTCTAGATCGAGAAATATTGGAGTTCAAAAATTGCCCTTTGGGAGCAGACTTTTAAGCCCCTAGGACGCATATTAAGCGAGATATTCGCATTTTAAGTTTGAACTTGGATTTTTGCCCATAACTTGTTGTAAAATTGGTCTTATTCAAAGTTAGGCACAGCAATGGAAAGGGAATGATTCCTAGATCACAATCCTGAAATTTCAGCCATCTAGGTGGTCTATATCGAGAAATATTGGAGTTCAAAAATTGCCCTTTGGGAGCCGACTTTTAAGCCCCTAGGACGCATATTAAGCGAGATATTCGCATTTTAAGTTTGAACTTGGATTTTTGCCCATAACTTGTTGTAAAATTGGTCTTATTCAAAGATAGGCACAGCAATGGAAAGGGAATGATTCCTAGATCACAATCCTGAAATTTCAGCCATCTAGGTGGTCTAGATCGAGAAATATTGGAGTTCAAAAATTGCCCTTGGGGAGCCGACTTTTAAGCCCCTAGGACGCATATTAAGCGAGATATTCGCATTTTAAGTTTGAACTTGGATTTTTGCCCATAACTTGTTGTAAAATTGGTCTTATTCAAAGTTAGGCACAGCAATGGAAAGGGAATGATTCCTAGATCACAATCCTGAAATTTCAGCCATCTAGGTGGTCTAGATCGAGAAATATTGGAGTTCAAAAATTGCCCTTTGGGAGCCGACTTTTAAGCCCCTAGGACGCATATTAAGCGAGATATTCGCATTTTAAGTTTGAACTTGGATTTTTGCCCATAACTTGTTGTAAAATTGGTCTTATTCAAAGATAGGCACAGCAATGGAAAGGGAATGATTCCTAGATCACAATCCTGAAATTTCAGCCATCTAGGTGGTCTAGATCGAGAAATATTGGAGTTCAAAAATTGCCCTTGGGGAGCCGACTTTTAAGCCCCTAGGACGCATATTAAGCGAGATATTCGCATTTAAAGTTTGAACTTGGATTTTTGCCCATAACTTGTTGTAAAATTGGTCTTATTCAAAGTTAGGCACAGCAATGGAAAGGGAATGATTCCTAGATCACAATCCTGAAATTTCAGCCATCTAGGTGGTCTAGATCGAGAAATATTGGAGTTCAAAAATTGCCCTTGGGGAGCCGACTTTTAAGCCCCTAGGACGCATATTAAGCGAGATATTTGCATTTTAAGTTTGAACTTGGATTTTTGCCCATAACTTGTTGTAAAATTGGTCTTATTCAAAGTTAGGCACAGCAATGGAAAGGGAATGATTCCTAGATCACAATCCTGAAATTTCAGCCATCTAGGTGGTCTAGATCGAGAAATATTGGAGTTCAAAAATTGCCCTTTGGGAACAGACTTTTAAGCCCCTAGGACGCATATTAAGCGAGATATTCGCATTTTAAGTTTGAACTTGGATTTTTGCCCATAACTTGTTGTAAAATTGGTCTTATTCAAAGATAGGCACAGCAATGGAAAGGGAATGATTCCTAGATCACAATCCTGAAATTTCAGCCATCTAGGTGGTCTAGATCGAGAAATATTGGAGTTCAAAAATTGCCCTTTGGGAGCAGACTTTTAAGCCCCTAGGACGCATATTAAGCGAGATATTCGCATTTTAAGTTTGAACTTGGATTTTTGCCCATAACTTGTTGTAAAATTGGTCTTATTCAAAGTTAGGCACAGCAATGGAAAGGGAATGATTCCTAGATCACAATCCTGAAATTTCAGCCATCTAGGTGGTCTATATCGAGAAATATTGGAGTTCAAAAATTGCCCTTTGGGAGCCGACTTTTAAGCCCCTAGGACGCATATTAAGCGAGATATTCGCATTTTAAGTTTGAACTTGGATTTTTGCCCATAACTTGTTGTAAAATTGGTCTTATTCAAAGATAGGCACAGCAATGGAAAGGGAATGATTCCTAGATCACAATCCTGAAATTTCAGCCATCTAGGTGGTCTAGATCGAGAAATATTGGAGTTCAAAAATTGCCCTTGGGGAGCCGACTTTTAAGCCCCTAGGACGCATATTAAGCGAGATATTCGCATTTTAAGTTTGAACTTGGATTTTTGCCCATAACTTGTTGTAAAATTGGTCTTATTCAAAGTTAGGCACAGCAATGGAAAGGGAATGATTCCTAGATCACAATCCTGAAATTTCAGCCATCTAGGTGGTCTAGATCGAGAAATATTGGAGTTCAAAAATTGCCCTTTGGGAGCCGACTTTTAAGCCCCTAGGACGCATATTAAGCGAGATATTCGCATTTTAAGTTTGAACTTGGATTTTTGCCCATAACTTGTTGTAAAATTGGTCTTATTCAAAGATAGGCACAGCAATGGAAAGGGAATGATTCCTAGATCACAATCCTGAAATTTCAGCCATCTAGGTGGTCTAGATCGAGAAATATTGGAGTTCAAAAATTGCCCTTTGGGAGCAGACTTTTAAGCCCCTAGGACGCATATTAAGCGAGATATTCGCATTTTAAGTTTGAACTTGGATTTTTGCCCATAACTTGTTGTAAAATTGGTCTTATTCAAAGTTAGGCACAGCAATGGAAAGGGAATGATTCCTAGATCACAATCCTGAAATTTCAGCCATCTAGGTGGTCTAGATCGAGAAATATTGGAGTTCAAAAATTGCCCTTGGGGAGCCGACTTTTAAGCCCCTAGGACGCATATTAATCGAGATATTCGAATTTAAAGTTTGAACTTGGATTTTTGCCCATAACTTGTTGTAAAATTGGTCTTATTCAAAGTTAGGAACAGCAATGGAAAGGGAATGATTCCTAGATCACAATCCTGAAATTTCAGCCATCTAGGTGGTCTAGATCGAGAAATATTGGAGTTCAAAAATTGCCCTTTGGGAGCCGACTTTTAAGCCCCTAGGACGCATATTAAGCGAGATATTCGCATTTTAAGTTTGAACTTGGATTTTTGCCCATAACTTGTTGTAAAATTGGTCTTATTCAAAGATAGGCACAGCAATGGAAAGGGAATGATTCCTAGATCACAATCCTGAAATTTCAGCCATCTAGGTGGTCTAGATCGAGAAATATTGGAGTTCAAAAATTGCCCTTGGGGAGCCGACTTTTAAGCCCCTAGGACGCATATTAAGCGAGATATTCGCATTTAAAGTTTGAACTTGGATTTTTGCCCATAACTTGTTGTAAAATTGGTCTTATTCAAAGTTAGGCACAGCAATGGAAAGGGAATGATTCCTAGATCACAATCCTGAAATTTCAGCCATCTAGGTGGTCTAGATCGAGAAATATTGGAGTTCAAAAATTGCCCTTGGGGAGCCGACTTTTAAGCCCCTAGGACGCATATTAAGCGAGATATTCGCATTTTAAGTTTGAACTTGGATTTTTGCCCATAACTTGTTGTAAAATTGGTCTTATTCAAAGTTAGGCACAGCAATGGAAAGGGAATGATTCCTAGATCACAATCCTGAAATTTCAGCCATCTAGGTGGTCTAGATCGAGAAATATTGGAGTTCAAAAATTGCCCTTTGGGAGCCGACTTTTAAGCCCCTAGGACGCATATTAAGCGAGATATTCGCATTTTAAGTTTGAACTTGGATTTTTGCCCATAACTTGTTGTAAAATTGGTCTTATTCAAAGATAGGCACAGCAATGGAAAGGGAATGATTCCTAGATCACAATCCTGAAATTTCAGCCATCTAGGTGGTCTAGATCGAGAAATATTGGAGTTCAAAAATTGCCCTTGGGGAGCCGACTTTTAAGCCCCTAGGAAGCATATTAAGCGAGATATTCGCATTTTAAGTTTGAACTTGGATTTTTGCCCATAACTTGTTGTAAAATTGGTCTTATTCAAAGTTAGGCACAGCAATGGAAAGGGAATGATTCCTAGATCACAATCCTGAAATTTCAGCCATCTAGGTGGTCTAGATCGAGAAATATTGGAGTTCAAAAATTGCCCTTTGGGAGCCGACTTTTAAGCCCCTAGGACGCATATTAAGCGAGATATTCGCATTTTAAGTTTGAACTTGGATTTTTGCCCATAACTTGTTGTAAAATTGGTCTTATTCAAAGATAGGCACAGCAATGGAAAGGGAATGATTCCTAGATCACAATCCTGAAATTTCAGCCATCTAGGTGGTCTAGATCGAGAAATATTGGAGTTCAAAAATTGCCCTTTGGGAGCAGACTTTTAAGCCCCTAGGACGCATATTAAGCGAGATATTCGCATTTTAAGTTTGAACTTGGATTTTTGCCCATAACTTGTTGTAAAATTGGTCTTATTCAAAGTTAGGCACAGCAATGGAAAGGGAATGATTCCTAGATCACAATCCTGAAATTTCAGCCATCTAGGTGGTCTAGATCGAGAAATATTGGAGTTCAAAAATTGCCCTTGGGGAGCCGACTTTTAAGCCCCTAGGACGCATATTAAGCGAGATATTCGCATTTAAAGTTTGAACTTGGATTTTTGCCCATAACTTGTTGTAAAATTGGTCTTATTCAAAGTTAGGCACAGCAATGGAAAGGGAATGATTCCTAGATCACAATCCTGAAATTTCAGCCATCTAGGTGGTCTAGATCGAGAAATATTGGAGTTCAAAAATTGCCCTTTGGGAGCCGACTTTTAAGCCCCTAGGACGCATATTAAGCGAGATATTCGCATTTTAAGTTTGAACTTGGATTTTTGCCCATAACTTGTTGTAAAATTGGTCTTATTCAAAGATAGGCACAGCAATGGAAAGGGAATGATTCCTAGATCACAATCCTGAAATTTCAGCCATCTAGGTGGTCTAGATCGAGAAATATTGGAGTTCAAAAATTGCCCTTGGGGAGCCGACTTTTGAGCCCCTAGGACGCATATTAAGCGAGATATACGCATTTAAAGTTTGAACTTGGATTTTTGCCCATAACTTGTTGTAAAATTGGTCTTATTCAAAGTTAGGCACAGCAATGGAAAGGGAATGATTCCTAGATCACAATCCTGAAATTTCAGCCATCTAGGTGGTCTAGATCGAGAAATATTGGAGTTCAAAAATTGCCCTTGGGGAGCCGACTTTTAAGCCCCTAGGACGCATATTAAGCGAGATATTCGCATTTTAAGTTTGAACTTGGATTTTTGCCCATAACTTGTTGTAAAATTGGTCTTATTCAAAGTTAGGCACAGCAATGGAAAGGGAATGATTCCTAGATCACAATCCTGAAATTTCAGCCATCTAGGTGGTCTAGATCGAGAAATATTGGAGTTCAAAAATTGGCCTTTGGGAGCCGACTTTTAAGCCCCTAGGACGCATATTAAGCGAGATATTCGCATTTTAAGTTTGAACTTGGATTTTTGCCCATAACTTGTTGTAAAATTGGTCTTATTCAAAGATAGGCACAGCAATGGAAAGGGAATGATTCCTAGATCACAAACCTGAAATTTCAGCCATCTAGGTGGTCTAGATCGAGAAATATTGGATCATAAATTGCCCTTTGGGAGCAGACTTTTAAGCCCCTAGGACGCATATTAAGCGAGATATTCGCATTTTAAGTTTGAACTTGGATTTTTGCCCATAACTTGTTGTAAAATTGGTCTTATTCAAAGATAGGCACAGCAATGGAAAGGGAATGATTCCTAGATCACAATCCTGAAATTTCAGCCATCTAGGTGGTCTAGATCGAGAAATATTGGAGTTCAAAAATTGCCCTTGGGGAGCCGACTTTTAAGCCCCTAGGACGCATATTAAGCGAGATATTCGCATTTTAAGTTTGAACTTGGATTTTTGCCCATAACTTGTTGTAAAATTGGTCTTATTCAAAGTTAGGCACAGCAATGGAAAGGGAATGATTCCTAGATCACAATCCTGAAATTTCAGCCATCTAGGTGGTCTAGATCGAGAAATATTGGAGTTCAAAAATTTCCCTTGGGGAGCCGACTTTTAAGCCCCTAGGACGCATATTAATCGAGATATTCGCATTTAAAGTTTGAACTTGGATTTTTGCCCATAACTTGTTGTAAAATTGGTCTTATTCAAAGTTAGGCACAGCAATGGAAAGGGAATGATTCCTAGATCACAATCCTGAAATTTCAGCCATCTAGGTGGTCTAGATCGAGAAATATTGGAGTTCAAAAATTGCCCTTTGGGAGCCGACTTTTAAGCCCCTAGGACGCATATTAAGCGAGATATTCGCATTTTAAGTTTGAACTTGGATTTTTGCCCATAACTTGTTGTAAAATTGGTCTTATTCAAAGATAGGCACAGCAATGGAAAGGGAATGATTCCTAGATCACAATCCTGAAATTTCAGCCATCTAGGTGGTCTAGATCGAGAAATATTGGAGTTCAAAAATTGCCCTTGGGGAGCCGACTTTTAAGCCCCTAGGACGCATATTAAGCGAGATATTTGCATTTTAAGTTTGAACTTGGATTTTTGCCCATAACTTGTTGTAAAATTGATCTTATTCAAAGTTAGGCACAGCAATGGAAAGGGAATGATTCCTAGATCACAATCCTGAAATTTCAGCCATCTAGGTGGTCTAGATCGAGAAATATTGGAGTTCAAAAATTGCCCTTTGGGAGCCGACTTTTAAGCCCCTAGGACGCATATTAGGCGAGATATTCGCATTTTAAGTTTGAACTTGGATTTTTGCCCATAACTTGTTGTAAAATTGGTCTTATTCAAAGATAGGCACAGCAATGGAAAGGGAATGATTCCTAGATCACAATCCTGAAATTTCAGCCATCTAGGTGGTCTAGATCGAGAAATATTGGAGTTCAAAAATTGCCCTTTGGGAGCAGACTTTTAAGCCCCTAGGACGCATATTAAGCGAGATATTCGCATTTTAAGTTTGAACTTGGATTTTTGCCCATAACTTGTTGTAAAATTGGTCTTATTCAAAGTTAGGCACAGCAATGGAAAGGGAATGATTCCTAGATCACAATCCTGAAATTTCAGCCATCTAGGTGGTCTAGATCGAGAAATATTAGAGTTCAAAAATTGCCCTTGGGGAGCCGACTTTTAAGCCCCTAGGACGCATATTAAGCGAGATATTCGCATTTTAAGTTTGAACTTGGATTTTTTCCCATAACTTGTTGTAAAATTGGTCTTATTCAAAGTTAGGCACAGCAATGGAAAGGGAATGATTCCTAGATCACAATCCTGAAATTTCAGCCATCTAGGTGGTCTAGATCGAGAAATATTGGAGTTCAAAAATTGCCCTTGGGGAGCCGACTTTTAAGCCCCTAGGACGCATATTAAGCGAGATATTCGCATTTTAAGTTTGAACTTGGATTTTTTCCCATAACTTGTTGTAAAATTGGTCTTATTCAAAGTTAGGCACAGCAATGGAAAGGGAATGATTCCTAGATCACAATCCTGAAATTTCAGCCATCTAGGTGGTCTAGATCGAGAAATATTGGAGTTCAAAAATTGCCCTTGGGGAGCCGACTTTTAAGCCCCTAGGACGCATATTAAGCGAGATATTCGCATTTAAAGTTTGAACTTGGATTTTTGCCCATAACTTGTTGTAAAATTGGTCTTATTCAAAGTTAGGCACAGCAATGGAAAGGGAATGATTCCTAGATCACAATCCTGAAATTTCAGCCATCTAAGTGGTCTAGATCGAGAAATATTGGAGTTCAAAAATTGCCCTTTGGGAGCAGACTTTTAAGCCCCTAGGACGCATATTAAGCGAGATATTCGCATTTTAAGTTTGAACTTGGATTTTTGCCCATAACTTGTTGTAAAATTGGTCTTATTCAAAGTTAGGCACAGCAATGGAAAGGGAATGATTCCTAGATCACAATCCTGAAATTTCAGCCATCTAGGTGGTCTAGATCGAGAAATATTGGAGTTCAAAAATTGCCCTTGGGGAGCCGACTTTTAAGCCCCTAGGACGCATATTAAGCGAGATATTCGCATTTTAAGTTTGAACTTGGATTTTTGCCCATAACTTGTTGTAAAATTGGTCTTATTCAAAGTTAGGCACAGCAATGGAAAGGGAATGATTCCTAGATCACAATCCTGAAATTTCAGCCATCTAGGTGGTCTAGATCGAGAAATATTGGAGTTCAAAAATTGCCCTTGGGGAGCCGACTTTTAAGCCCCTAGGACGCATATTAAGCGAGATATTCGCATTTAGAGTTTGAACTTGGATTTTTGCCCATAACTTGTTGTAAAATTGGTCTTATTCAAAGTTAGGCACAGCAATGGAAAGGGAATGATTCCTAGATCACAATCCTGAAATTTCAGCCATCTAAGTGGTCTAGATCGAGAAATATTGGAGTTCAAAAATTGTCCTTTGGGAGCAGACTTTTAAGCCCCTAGGACGCATATAAAGCGAGATATTCGCATTTTAAGTTTGAACTTGGATTTTTGCCCATAACTTGTTGTAAAATTGGTTCAAAAATTGCTCTTTGGGAGCCGACTTTTAAGCCCCTAGGACGCATATTAAGCGAGATATTCGCATTTTAAGTTTGAACTTGGATTTTTGCCCATAACTTGTTGTAAAATTGGTCTTATTCAAAGACAGGCACAGCAATGGAAAGGGAATGATTCCTAGATCACAATCCTGAAATTTCAGCCATCTAGGTGGTCTAGATCGAGAAATATTGGAGTTCAAAAATTGCCCTTGGGGAGCCGACTTTTAAGCCCCTAGGACGCATATTAAGCGAGATATTCGCATTTTAAGTTTGAACTTGGATTTTTGCCCATAACTTGTTGTAAAATTGGTCTTATTCAAAGTTAGGCACAGCAATGGAAAGGGAATGATTCCTAGATCACAATCCTGAAATTTCAGCCATCTAGGTGGTCTAGATCGAGAAATATTGGAGTTCAAAAATTGCCCTTGGGGAGCCGACTTTTAAGCCCCTAGGACGCATATTAAGCGAGATATTCGCATTTAAAGTTTGAACTTGGATTTTTGCCCATAACTTGTTGTAAAATTGGTCTTATTCAAAGTTAGGCACAGCAATGGAAAGGGAATGATTCCTAGATCACAATCCTGAAATTTCAGCCATCTAAGTGGTCTAGATCGAGAAATATTGGAGTTCAAAAATTGCCCTTTGGGAGCAGACTTTTAAGCCCCTAGGACGCATATTAAGCGAGATATTCGCATTTTAAGTTTGAACTTGGATTTTTGCCCATAACTTGTTGTAAAATTGGTCTTATTCAAAGTTAGGCACAGCAATGGAAAGGGAATGATTCCTAGATCACAATCCTGAAATTTCAGCCATCTAGGTGGTCTAGATCGAGAAATATTGGAGTTCAAAAATTGCCCTTGGGGAGCCGACTTTTAAGCCCCTAGGACGCATATTAAGCGAGATATTCGCATTTTAAGTTTGAACTTGGATTTTTGCCCATAACTTGTTGTAAAATTGGTCTTATTCAAAGTTAGGCACAGCAATGGAAAGGGAATGATTCCTAGATCACAATCCTGAAATTTCAGCCATCTAGGTGGTCTAGATCGAGAAATATTGGAGTTCAAAAATTGCCCTTGGGGAGCCGACTTTTAAGCCCCTAGGACGCATATTAAGCGAGATATTCGCATTTAGAGTTTGAACTTGGATTTTTGCCCATAACTTGTTGTAAAATTGGTCTTATTCAAAGTTAGGCACAGCAATGGAAAGGGAATGATTCCTAGATCACAATCCTGAAATTTCAGCCATCTAAGTGGTCTAGATCGAGAAATATTGGAGTTCAAAAATTGCCCTTTGGGAGCAGACTTTTAAGCCCCTAGGACGCATATTAAGCGAGATATTCGCATTTTAAGTTTGAACTTGGATTTTTGCCCATAACTTGTTGTAAAATTGGTCTTATTCAAAGTTAGGCACAGCAATGGAAAGGGAATGATTCCTAGATCACAATCCTGAAATTTCAGCCATCTAGGTGGTCTAGATCGAGAAATATTGGAGTTCAAAAATTGCCCTTGGGGAGCCGACTTTTAAGCCCCTAGGACGCATATTAAGCGAGATATTCGCATTTAAAGTTTGAACTTGGATTTTTGCCCATAACTTGTTGTAAAATTGGTCTTATTCAAAGTTAGGCACAGCAATGGAAAGGGAATGATTCCTAGATCACAATCCTGAAATTTCAGCCATCTAGGTGGTCTAGATCGAGAAATATTGGAGTTCAAAAATTGCCCTTTGGGAGCCGACTTTTAAGACCCTAGGACGCATATTAAGCGAGATATTCGCATTTTAAGTTTGAACTTGGATTTTTGCCCATAACTTGTTGTAAAATTGGTCTTATTCAAAGATAGGCACAGCAATGGAAAGGGAATGATTCCTAGATCACAATCCTGAAATTTCAGCCATCTAGGTGGTCTAGATCGAGAAATATTGGAGTTCAAAAATTGCCCTTTGGGAGCAGACTTTTAAGCCCCTAGGACGCATATTAAGCGAGATATTCGCATTTTAAGTTTGAACTTGGATTTTTGCCCATAACTTGTTGTAAAATTGGTCTTATTCAAAGTTAGGCACAGCAATGGAAAGGGAATGATTCCTAGATCACAATCCTGAAATTTCAGCTATCTAGGTGGTCTAGATCGAGAAATATTGGAGTTCAAAAATTGCCCTTGGCGACTTTTAAGCCCCTAGGACGCATATTAAGCGAGATATTCGCATTTAAAGTTTGAACTTGGATTTTTGCCCATAACTTGTTGTAAAATTGGTCTTATTCAAAGTTAGGCACAGCAATGGAAAGGGAATGATTCCTAGATCACAATCCTGAAATTTCAGCCATCTAGGTGGTCTAGATCGAGAAATATTGGAGTTCAAAAATTGCCCTTTGGGAGCAGACTTTTAAGCCCCTAGGACGCATATTAAGCGAGATATTCGCATTTTAAGTTTGAACTTGGATTTTTGCCCATAACTTGTTGTAAAATTGGTCTTATTCAAAGACAGGCACAGCAATGGAAAGGGAATGATTCCTAGATCACAATCCTGAAATTTCAGCCATCTAGGTGGTCTAGATCGAGAAATATTGGAGTTCAAAAATTGCCCTTGGGGAGCCGAATTTTAAGCCCCTAGGACGCATATTAAGCGAGATATTCGCATTTTAAGTTAGAACTTGGATTTTTGCCCATAACTTGTTGTAAAATTGGTCTTATTCAAAGTTAGGCACAGCAATGGAAAGGGAATGATTCCTAGATCACAATCCTGAAATTTCAGCCATCTAGGTGGTCTAGATCGAGAAATATTGGAGTTCAAAAATTGCCCTTGGGGAGCCGACTTTTAAGCCCCTAGGACGCATATTAAGCGAGATATTCGCATTTAAAGTTTGAACTTGGATTTTTGCCCATAACTTGTTGTAAAATTGGTCTTATTCAAAGTTAGGCACAGCAATGGAAAGGGAATGATTCCTAGATCACAATCCTGAAATTTCAGCCATATAGGTGGTCTAGATCGAGAAATATTGGAGTTCAAAAATTGCCCTTGGGGAGCCGACTTTTAAGCCCCTAGGACGCATATTAAGCGAGATATTCGCATTTTAAGTTTGAACTTGGATTTTTGCCCACAACTTGTTGTAAAATTGGTCTTATTCAAAGTTAGGCACAGCAATGGAAAGGGAATGATTCCTAGATCACAATCCTGAAATTTCAGCCATCTAGGTGGTCTAGATCGAGAAATATTGGAGTTCAAAAATTGCCCTTTGGGAGCCGACTTTTAAGCCCCTAGGACGCATATTAAGCGAGATATTCGCATTTTAAGTTTGAACTTGGATTTTTGCCCATAACTTGTTGTAAAATTGGTCTTATTCAAAGATAGGCACAGCAATGGAAAGGGAATGATTCCTAGATCACAATCCTGAAATTTCAGCCATCTAGGTGGTCTAGATCGAGAAATATTGGAGTTCAAAAATTGCCCTTGGGGAGCCGACTTTTAAGCCCCTAGGACGCATATTAAGCGAGATATTCGCATTTAAAGTTTGAACTTGGATTTTTGCCCATAACTTGTTGTAAAATTGGTCTTATTCAAAGTTAGGCACAGCAGTGGAAAGGGAATGATTCCTAGATCACAATCCTGAAATTTCAGTCATCTAGGTGGTCTAGATCGAGAAATATTGTAGTTCAAAAATTGCCCTTTGGGAGCCGACTTTTAAGCCCCTAGGACGCATATTAAGCGAGATATTCGCATTTTAAGTTTGAACTTGGATTTTTGCCCATAACTTGTTGTAAAATTGGTCTTATTCAAAGACAGGCACAGCAATGGAAAGGGAATGATTCCTAGATCACAATCCTGAAATTTCAGCCATCTAGGTGGTCTAGATCGAGAAATATTGGAGTTCAAAAATTGCCCTTGGGGAGCCGACTTTTAAGCCCCTAGGACGCATATTAAGCGAGATATTCGCATTTTAAGTTTGAACTTGGATTTTTGCCCATAACTTGTTGTAAAATTGGTCTTATTCAAAGTTAGGCACAGCAATGGAAAGGGAATGATTCCTAGATCACAATCCTGAAATTTCAGCCATCTAGGTGGTCTAGATCGAGAAATATTGGAGTTCAAAAATTGCCCTTGGGGAGCCGACTTTTAAGCCCCTAGGACGCATATTAAGCGAGATATTCGCATTTAAAGTTTGAACTTGGATTTTTGCCCATAACTTGTTGTAAAATTGGTCTTATTCAAAGTTAGGCACAGCAATGGAAAGGGAATGATTCCTAGATCACAATCCTGAAATTTCAGCCATCTAGGTGGTCTAGATCGAGAAATATTGGAGTTCAAAAATTGCCCTTGGGGAGCCGACTTTTAAGCCCCTAGGACGCATATTAAGCGAGATATTCGCATTTTAAGTTTGAACTTGGATTTTTGCCCATAACTTGTTGTAAAATTGGTCTTATTCAAAGTTAGGCACAGCAATGGAAAGGGAATGATTCCTAGATCACAATCCTGAAATTTCAGCCATCTAGGTGGTCTAGATCGAGAAATATTGGAGTTCAAAAATTGCCCTTTGGGAGCAGACTTTTAAGCCCCTAGGACGCATATTAAGCGAGATATTCGCATTTTAAGTTTGAACTTGGATTTTTGCCCATAACTTGTTGTAAAATTGGTCTTATTCAAAGTTAGGCACAGCAATGGAAAGGGAATGATTCCTAGATCACAATCCTGAAATTTCAGCCATCTAGGTGGTCTAGATCGAGAAATATTGGAGTTCAAAAATTGCCCTTTGGGAGCCGACTTTTAAGCCCCTAGGACGCATATTAAGCGAGATATTCGCATTTTAAGTTTGAACTTGGATTTTTGCCCACAACTTGTTGTAAAATTGGTCTTATTCAAAGTTAGGCACAGCAATGGAAAGGGAATGATTCCTAGATCACAATCCTGAAATTTCAGCCATCTAGGTGGTCTAGATCGAGAAATATTGGAGTTCAAAAATTGCCCTTTGGGAGCCGACTTTTAAGCCCCTAGGACGCATATTAAGCGAGATATTCGCATTTTAAGTTTGAACTTGGATTTTTGCCCATAACTTGTTGCAAAATTGGTCTTATTCAAAGATAGGCACAGCAATGGAAAGGGAATGATTCCTAGATCACAATCCTGAAATTTCAGCCATCTAGGTGGTCTAGATCGAGAAATATTGGAGTTCAAAAATTGCCCTTGGGGAGCCGACTTTTAAGCCCCTAGGACGCATATTAAGCGAGATATTCGCATTTAAAGTTTGAACTTGGATTTTTGCCCATAACTTGTTGTAAAATTGGTCTTATTCAAAGTTAGGCACAGCAATGGAAAGGGAATGATTCCTAGATCACAATCCTGAAATTTCAGCCATCTAGGTGGTCTAGATCGAGAAATATTGGAGTTCAAAAATTGCCCTTGGGAAGCCGACTTTTAAGCCCCTAGGACGCATATTAAGCGAGATATTCGCATTTTAAGTTTGAACTTGGATTTTTGCCCATAACTTGTTGTAAAATTGGTCTTATTCAAAGTTAGGCACAGCAATGGAAAGGGAATGATTCCTAGATCACAATCCTGAAATTTCAGCCATCTAGGTGGTCTAGATCGAGAAATATTGGAGTTCAAAAATTGCCCTTTGGGAGCAGACTTTTAAGCCCCTAGGACGCATATTAAGCGAGATATTCGCATTTTAAGTTTGAACTTGGATTTTTGCCCATAACTTGTTGTAAAATTGGTCTTATTCAAAGATAGGCACAGCAATGGAAAGGGAATGATTCCTAGATCACAATCCTGAAATTTCAGCCATCTAGGTGGTCTAGATCGAGAAATATTGGAGTTCAAAAATTGCCCTTGGCGACTTTTAAGCCCCTAGGACGCATATTAAGCGAGATATTCGCATTTAAAGTTTGAACTTGGATTTTTGCCCATAACTTGTTGTAAAATTGGTCTTATTCAAAGTTAGGCACAGCAATGGAAAGGGAATGATTCCTAGATCACAATCCTGAAATTTCAGCCATCTAGGTGGTCTAGATCGAGAAATATTGGAGTTCAAAAATTGCCCTTGGGGAGCCGACTTTTAAGCCCCTAGGACGCATATTAAGCGAGATATTCGCATTTTAAGTTTGAACTTGGATTTTTGCCCACAACTTGTTGTAAAATTGGTCTTATTCAAAGTTAGGCACAGCAATGGAAAGGGAATGATTCCTAGATCACAATCCTGAAATTTCAGCCATCTAGGTGGTCTAGATCGAGAAATATTGGAGTTCAAAAATTGCCCTTTGGGAGCCGACTTTTAAGCCCCTAGGACGCATATTAAGCGAGATATTCGCATTTTAAGTTTGAACTTGGATTTTTGCCCATAACTTGTTGTAAAATTGGTCTTATTCAAAGATAGGCACAGCAATGGAAAGGGAATGATTCCTAGATCACAATCCTGAAATTTCAGCCATCTAGGTGGTCTAGATCGAGAAATATTGGAGTTCAAAAATTGCCCTTGGGGAGCCGACTTTTAAGCCCCTAGGACGCATATTAAGCGAGATATTCGCATTTAAAGTTTGAACTTGGATTTTTGCCCATAACTTGTTGTAAAATTGGTCTTATTCAAAGTTAGGCACAGCAATGGAAAGGGAATGATTCCTAGATCACAATCCTGAAATTTCAGCCATCTAGGTGGTCTAGATCGAGAAATATTGGAGTTCAAAAATTGCCCTTGGGGAGCCGACTTTTAAGCCCCTAGGACGCATATTAAGCGAGATATTCGCATTTTAAGTTTGAACTTGGATTTTTGCCCATAACTTGTTGTAAAATTGGTCTTATTCAAAGTTAGGCACAGCAATGGAAAGGGAATGATTCCTAGATCACAATCCTGAAATTTCAGCCATCTAGGTGGTCTAGATCGAGAAATATTGGAGTTCAAAAATTGCCCTTTGGGAGCAGACTTTTAAGCCCCTAGGACGCATATTAAGCGAGATATTCGCATTTTAAGTTTGAACTTGGATTTTTGCCCATAACTTGTTGTAAAATTGGTCTTATTCAAAGTTAGGCACAGCAATGGAAAGGGAATGATTCCTAGATCACAATCCTGAAATTTCAGCCATCTAGGTGGTCTAGATCGAGAAATATTGGAGTTCAAAAATTGCCCTTGGGGAGCCGACTTTTAAGCCCCTAGGACGCATATTAAGCGAGATATTCGCATTTTAAGTTTGAACTTGGATTTTTGCCCACAACTTGTTGTAAAATTGGTCTTATTCAAAGTTAGGCACAGCAATGGAAAGGGAATGATTCCTAGATCACAATCCTGAAATTTCAGCCATCTAGGTGGTCTAGATCGAGAAATATTGGAGTTCAAAAATTGCCCTTTGGGAGCCGACTTTTAAGCCCCTAGGACGCATATTAAGCGAGATATTCGCATTTTAAGTTTGAACTTGGATTTTTGCCCATAACTTGTTGCAAAATTGGTCTTATTCAAAGATAGGCACAGCAATGGAAAGGGAATGATTCCTAGATCACAATCCTGAAATTTCAGCCATCTAGGTGGTCTAGATCGAGAAATATTGGAGTTCAAAAATTGCCCTTGGGGAGCCGACTTTTAAGCCCCTAGGACGCATATTAAGCGAGATATTCGCATTTAAAGTTTGAACTTGGATTTTTGCCCATAACTTGTTGTAAAATTGGTCTTATTCAAAGTTAGGCACAGCAATGGAAAGGGAATGATTCCTAGATCACAATCCTGAAATTTCAGCCATCTAGGTGGTCTAGATCGAGAAATATTGGAGTTCAAAAATTGCCCTTGGGAAGCCGACTTTTAAGCCCCTAGGACGCATATTAAGCGAGATATTCGCATTTTAAGTTTGAACTTGGATTTTTGCCCATAACTTGTTGTAAAATTGGTCTTATTCAAAGTTAGGCACAGCAATGGAAAGGGAATGATTCCTAGATCACAATCCTGAAATTTCAGCCATCTAGGTGGTCTAGATCGAGAAATATTGGAGTTCAAAAATTGCCCTTTGGGAGCAGACTTTTAAGCCCCTAGGACGCATATTAAGCGAGATATTCGCATTTTAAGTTTGAACTTGGATTTTTGCCCATAACTTGTTGTAAAATTGGTCTTATTCAAAGATAGGCACAGCAATGGAAAGGGAATGATTCCTAGATCACAATCCTGAAATTTCAGCCATCTAGGTGGTCTAGATCGAGAAATATTGGAGTTCAAAAATTGCCCTTGGCGACTTTTAAGCCCCTAGGACGCATATTAAGCGAGATATTCGCATTTAAAGTTTGAACTTGGATTTTTGCCCATAACTTGTTGTAAAATTGGTCTTATTCAAAGTTAGGCACAGCAATGGAAAGGGAATGATTCCTAGATCACAATCCTGAAATTTCAGCCATCTAGGTGGTCTAGATCGAGAAATATTGGAGTTCAAAAATTGCCCTTTGGGAGCCGACTTTTAAGCCCCTAGGACGCATATTAAGCGAGATATTCGCATTTTAAGTTTGAACTTGGATTTTTGCCCACAACTTGTTGTAAAATTGGTCTTATTCAAAGTTAGGCACAGCAATGGAAAGGGAATGATTCCTAGATCACAATCCTGAAATTTCAGCCATCTAGGTGGTCTAGATCGAGAAATATTGGAGTTCAAAAATTGCCCTTTGGGAGCCGACTTTTAAGCCCCTAGGACGCATATTAAGCGAGATATTCGCATTTTAAGTTTGAACTTGGATTTTTGCCCATAACTTGTTGTAAAATTGGTCTTATTCAAAGATAGGCACAGCAATGGAAAGGGAATGATTCCTAGATCACAATCCTGAAATTTCAGCCATCTAGGTGGTCTAGATCGAGAAATATTGGAGTTCAAAAATTGCCCTTGGGGAGCCGACTTTTAAGCCCCTAGGACGCATATTAAGCGAGATATTCGCATTTAAAGTTTGAACTTGGATTTTTGCCCATAACTTGTTGTAAAATTGGTCTTATTCAAAGTTAGGCACAGCAATGGAAAGGGAATGATTCCTAGATCACAATCCTGAAATTTCAGCCATCTAGGTGGTCTAGATCGAGAAATATTGGAGTTCAAAAATTGCCCTTGGGAAGCCGACTTTTAAGCCCCTAGGACGCATATTAAGCGAGATATTCGCATTTTAAGTTTGAACTTGGATTTTTGCCCATAACTTGTTGTAAAATTGGTCTTATTCAAAGTTAGGCACAGCAATGGAAAGGGAATGATTCCTAGATCACAATCCTGAAATTTCAGCCATCTAGGTGGTCTAGATCGAGAAATATTGGAGTTCAAAAATTGCCCTTTGGGAGCAGACTTTTAAGCCCCTAGGACGCATATTAAGCGAGATATTCGCATTTTAAGTTTGAACTTGGATTTTTGCCCATAACTTGTTGTAAAATTGGTCTTATTCAAAGATAGGCACAGCAATGGAAAGGGAATGATTCCTAGATCACAATCCTGAAATTTCAGCCATCTAGGTGGTCTAGATCGAGAAATATTGGAGTTATTCGCATTTAAAGTTTGAACTTGGATTTTTGCCCATAACTTGTTGTAAAATTGGTCTTATTCAAAGTTAGGCACAGCAATGGAAAGGGAATGATTCCTAGATCACAATCCTGAAATTTCAGCCATCTAGGTGGTCTAGATCGAGAAATATTGGAGTTCAAAAATTGCCCTTTGGGAGCAGACTTTTAAGCCCCTAGGACGCATATTAAGCGAGATATTCGCATTTTAAGTTTGAACTTGGATTTTTGCCCATAACTTGTTGTAAAATTGGTCTTATTCAAAGACAGGCACAGCAATGGAAAGGGAATGATTCCTAGATCACAATCCTGAAATTTCAGCCATCTAGGTGGTCTAGATCGAGAAATATTGGAGTTCAAAAATTGCCCTTGGGGAGCCGAATTTTAAGCCCCTAGGACGCATATTAAGCGAGATATTCGTATTTTAAGTTTGAACTTGGATTTTTGCCCATAACTTGTTGTAAAATTGGTCTTATTCAAAGTTAGGCACAGCAATGGAAAGGGAATGATTCCTAGATCACAATCCTGAAATTTCAGCCATCTAGGTGGTCTAGATCGAGAAATATTGGAGTTCAAAAATTGCCCTTGGGGAGCCGACTTTTAAGCCCCTAGGACGCATATTAAGCGAGATATTCGCATTTAAAGTTTGAACTTGGATTTTTGCCCATAACTTGTTGTAAAATTGGTCTTATTCAAAGTTAGGCACAGCAATGGAAAGGGAATGATTCCTAGATCACAATCCTGAAATTTCAGCCATATAGGTGGTCTAGATCGAGAAATATTGGAGTTCAAAAATTGCCCTTGGGGAGCCGACTTTTAAGCCCCTAGGACGCATATTAAGCGAGATATTCGCATTTTAAGTTTGAACTTGGATTTTTGCCCACAACTTGTTGTAAAATTGGTCTTATTCAAAGTTAGGCACAGCAATGGAAAGGGAATGATTCCTAGATCACAATCCTGAAATTTCAGCCATCTAGGTGGTCTAGATCGAGAAATATTGGAGTTCAAAAATTGCCCTTTGGGAGCCGACTTTTAAGCCCCTAGGACGCATATTAAGCGAGATATTCGCATTTTAAGTTTGAACTTGGATTTTTGCCCATAACTTGTTGTAAAATTGGTCTTATTCAAAGATAGGCACAGCAATGGAAAGGGAATGATTCCTAGATCACAATCCTGAAATTTCAGCCATCTAGGTGGTCTAGATCGAGAAATATTGGAGTTCAAAAATTGCCCTTGGGGAGCCGACTTTTAAGCCCCTAGGACGCATATTAAGCGAGATATTCGCATTTAAAGTTTGAACTTGGATTTTTGCCCATAACTTGTTGTAAAATTGGTCTTATTCAAAGTTAGGCACAGCAGTGGAAAGGGAATGATTCCTAGATCACAATCCTGAAATTTCAGTCATCTAGGTGGTCTAGATCGAGAAATATTGTAGTTCAAAAATTGCCCTTTGGGAGCCGACTTTTAAGCCCCTAGGACGCATATTAAGCGAGATATTCGCATTTTAAGTTTGAACTTGGATTTTTGCCCATAACTTGTTGTAAAATTGGTCTTATTCAAAGACAGGCACAGCAATGGAAAGGGAATGATTCCTAGATCACAATCCTGAAATTTCAGCCATCTAGGTGGTCTAGATCGAGAAATATTGGAGTTCAAAAATTGCCCTTGGGGAGCCGACTTTTAAGCCCCTAGGACGCATATTAAGCGAGATATTCGCATTTTAAGTTTGAACTTGGATTTTTGCCCATAACTTGTTGTAAAATTGGTCTTATTCAAAGTTAGGCACAGCAATGGAAAGGGAATGATTCCTAGATCACAATCCTGAAATTTCAGCCATCTAGGTGGTCTAGATCGAGAAATATTGGAGTTCAAAAATTGCCCTTGGGGAGCCGACTTTTAAGCCCCTAGGACGCATATTAAGCGAGATATTCGCATTTAAAGTTTGAACTTGGATTTTTGCCCATAACTTGTTGTAAAATTGGTCTTATTCAAAGTTAGGCACAGCAATGGAAAGGGAATGATTCCTAGATCACAATCCTGAAATTTCAGCCATCTAGGTGGTCTTGATCGAGAAATATTGGAGTTCAAAAATTGCCCTTGGGGAGCCGACTTTTAAGCCCCTAGGACGCATATTAAGCGAGATATTCGCATTTTAAGTTTGAACTTGGATTTTTGCCCATAACTTGTTGTAAAATTGGTCTTATTCAAAGTTAGGCACAGCAATGGAAAGGGAATGATTCCTAGATCACAATCCTGAAATTTCAGCCATCTAGGTGGTCTAGATCGAGAAATATTGGAGTTCAAAAATTGCCCTTTGGGAGCAGACTTTTAAGCCCCTAGGACGCATATTAAGCGAGATATTCGCATTTTAAGTTTGAACTTGGATTTTTGCCCATAACTTGTTGTAAAATTGGTCTTATTCAAAGTTAGGCACAGCAATGGAAAGGGAATGATTCCTAGATCACAATCCTGAAATTTCAGCCATCTAGGTGGTCTAGATCGAGAAATATTGGAGTTCAAAAATTGCCCTTGGGGAGCCGACTTTTAAGCCCCTAGGACGAATATTAAGCGAGATATTCGCATTTTAAGTTTGAACTTGGATTTTTGCCCACAACTTTTTGTAAAATTGGTCTTATTCAAAGTTAGGCACAGCAATGGAAAGGGAATGATTCCTAGATCACAATCCTGAAATTTCAGCCATCTAGGTGGTCTAGATCGAGAAATATTGGAGTTCAAAAATTGCCCTTTGGGAGCCGACTTTTAAGCCCCTAGGACGCATATTAAGCGAGATATTCGCATTTTAAGTTTGAACTTGGATTTTTGCCCATAACTTGTTGTAAAATTGGTCTTATTCAAAGATAGGCACAGCAATGGAAAGGGAATGATTCCTAGATCACAATCCTGAAATTTCAGCCATCTAGGTGGTCTAGATCGAGAAATATTGGAGTTCAAAAATTGCCCTTGGGGAGCCGACTTTTAAGCCCCTAGGACGCATATTAAGCGAGATATTCGCATTTAAAGTTTGAACTTGGATTTTTGCCCATAACTTGTTGTAAAATTGGTCTTATTCAAAGTTAGGCACAGCAATGGAAAGGGAATGATTCCTAGATCACAATCCTGAAATTTCAGCCATCTAGGTGGTCTAGATCGAGAAATATTGGAGTTCAAAAATTGCCCTTGGGAAGCCGACTTTTAAGCCCCTAGGACGCATATTAAGCGAGATATTCGCATTTTAAGTTTGAACTTGGATTTTTGCCCATAACTTGTTGTAAAATTGGTCTTATTCAAAGTTAGGCACAGCAATGGAAAGGGAATGATTCCTAGATCACAATCCTGAAATTTCAGCCATCTAGGTGGTCTAGATCGAGAAATATTGGAGTTCAAAAATTGCCCTTTGGGAGCAGACTTTTAAGCCCCTAGGACGCATATTAAGCGAGATATTCGCATTTTAAGTTTGAACTTGGATTTTTGCCCATAACTTGTTGTAAAATTGGTCTTATTCAAAGATAGGCACAGCAATGGAAAGGGAATGATTCCTAGATCACAATCCTGAAATTTCAGCCATCTAGGTGGTCTAGATCGAGAAATATTGGAGTTCAAAAATTGCCCTTTGGGAGCCGACTTTTAAGCCCCTAGGACGCATATTAAGCGAGATATTCGCATTTTAAGTTTGAACTTGGATTTTTGCCCATAACTTGTTGTAAAATTGGTCTTATTCAAAGATAGGCACAGCAATGGAAAGGGAATGATTCCTAGATCACAATCCTGAAATTTCAGCCATCTAGGTGGTCTAGATCGAGAAATATTGGAGTTCAAAAATTGCCCTTGGGGAGCCGACTTTTAAGCCCCTAGGACGCATATTAAGCGAGATATTCGCATTTAAAGTTTGAACTTGGATTTTTGCCCATAACTTGTTGTAAAATTGGTCTTATTCAAAGTTAGGCACAGCAATGGAAAGGGAATGATTCCTAGATCACAATCCTGAAATTTCAGCCATCTAGGTGGTCTAGATCGAGAAATATTGGAGTTCAAAAATTGCCCTTTGGGAGCAGACTTTTAAGCCCCTAGGACGCATATTAAGCGAGATATTCGCATTTTAAGTTTGAACTTGGATTTTTGCCCATAACTTGTTGTAAAATTGGTCTTATTCAAAGATAGGCACAGCAATGGAAAGGGAATGATTCCTAGATCACAATCCTGAAATTTCAGCCATCTAGGTGGTCTAGATCGAGAAATATTGGAGTTCAAAAATTGCCCTTTGGGAGCCGACTTTTAAGCCCCTAGGACGCATATTAAGCGAGATATTCGCATTTTAAGTTTGAACTTGGATTTTTGCCCATAACTTGTTGTAAAATTGGTCTTATTCAAAGATAGGCACAGCAATGGAAAGGGAATGATTCCTAGATCACAATCCTGAAATTTCAGCCATCTAGGTGGTCTAGATCGAGAAATATTGGAGTTCAAAAATTGCCCTTGGGGAGCCGACTTTTAAGCCCCTAGGACGCATATTAAGCGAGATATTCGCATTTAAAGTTTGAACTTGGATTTTTGCCCATAACTTGTTGTAAAATTGGTCTTATTCAAAGTTAGGCACAGCAATGGAAAGGGAATGATTCCTAGATCACAATCCTGAAATTTCAGCCATCTAGGTGGTCTAGATCGAGAAATATTGGAGTTCAAAAATTGCCCTTGGGGAGCCGACTTTTAAGCCCCTAGGACGCATATTAAGCGAGATATTCGCATTTAAAGTTTGAACTTGGATTTTTGCCCATAACTTGTTGTAAAATTGGTCTTATTCAAAGTTAGGCACAGCAATGGAAAGGGAATGATTCCTAGATCACAATCCTGAAATTTCAGCCATCTAGGTGGTCTAGATCGAGAAATATTGGAGTTCAAAAATTGCCCTTTGGGAGCAGACTTTTAAGCCCCTAGGACGCATATTAAGCGAGATATTCGCATTTTAAGTTTGAACTTGGATTTTTGCCCATAACTTGTTGTAAAATTGGTCTTATTCAAAGTTAGGCACAGCAATGGAAAGGGAATGATTCCTAGATCACAATCCTGAAATTTCAGCCATCTAGGTGGTCTAGATCGAGAAATATTGGAGTTCAAAAATTGCCCTTGGGGAGCCGACTTTTAAGCCCCTAGGACGCATATTAAGCGAGATATTCGCATTTTAAGTTTGAACTTGGATTTTTGCCCATAACTTGTTGTAAAATTGGTCTTATTCAAAGTTAGGCACAGCAATGGAAAGGGAATGATTCCTAGATCACAATCCTGAAATTTCAGCCATCTAGGTGGTCTAGATCGAGAAATATTGGAGTTCAAAAATTGCCCTTTGGGAGCCGACTTTTAAGCCCCTAGGACGCATATTAAGCGAGATATTCGCATTTAAAGTTTGAACTTGGATTTTTGCCCATAACTTGTTGTAAAATTGGTCTTATTCAAAGTTAGGCACAGCAATGGAAAGGGAATGATTCCTAGATCACAATCCTGAAATTTCAGCCATCTAGGTGGTCTAGATCGAGAAATATTGGAGTTCAAAAATTGCCCTTGGGGAGCCGACTTTTAAGCCCCTAGGACGCATATTAAGCGAGATATTCGCATTTTAAGTTTGAACTTGGATTTTTGCCCATAACTTGTTGTAAAATTGGTCTTATTCAAAGTTAGGCACAGCAATGGAAAGGGAATGATTCCTAGATCACAATCCTGAAATTTCAGCCATCTAGGTGGTCTAGATCGAGAAATATTGGAGTTCAAAAATTGCCCTTGGGGAGCCGACTTTTAAGCCCCTAGGACGCATATTAAGCGAGATATTCGCATTTTAAGTTTGAACTTGGATTTTTGCCCATAACTTGTTGTAAAATTGGTCTTATTCAAAGTTAGGCACAGCAATGGAAAGGGAATGATTCCTAGATCACAATCCTGAAATTTCAGCCATCTAGGTGGTCTAGATCGAGAAATATTGGAGTTCAAAAATTGCCCTTTGGGAGCCGACTTTTAAGCCCCTAGGACGCATATTAAGCGAGATATTCGCATTTTAAGTTTGAACTTGGATTTTTGCCCATAACTTGTTGTAAAATTGGTTTTATTCAAAGATAGGCACAGCAATGGAAAGGGAATGATTCCTAGATCACAATCCTGAAATTTCAGCCATCTAGGTGGTCTAGATCGAGAAATATTGGAGTTCAAAAATTGCCCTTGGGGAGCCGACTTTTAAGCCCCTAGGACGCATATTAAGCGAGATATTCGCATTTAAAGTTTGAACTTGGATTTTTGCCCATAACTTGTTGTAAAATTGGTTTTATTCAAAGATAGGCACAGCAATGGAAAGGGAATGATTCCTAGATCACAATCCTGAAATTTCAGCCATCTAGGTGGTCTAGATCGAGAAATATTGGAGTTCAAAAATTGCCCTTGGGGAGCCGACTTTTAAGCCCCTAGGACGCATATTAAGCGAGATATTCGCATTTTAAGTTTGAACTTGGATTTTTGCCCATAACTTGTTGTAAAATTGGTCTTATTCAAAGTTAGGCACAGCAATGGAAAGGGAATGATTCCTAGATCACAATCCTGAAATTTCAGCCATCTAGGTGGTCTAGATCGAGAAATATTGGAGTTCAAAAATTGCCCTTGGGGAGCCGACTTTTAAGCCCCTAGGACGCATATTAAGCGAGATATTCGCATTTAAAGTTTGAACTTGGATTTTTGCCCATAACTTGTTGTAAAATTGGTCTTATTCAAAGATAGGCACAGCAATGGAAAGGGAATGATTCCTAGATCACAATCCTGAAATTTCAGCCATCTAGGTGGTCTAGATCGAGAAATATTGGAGTTCAAAAATTGCCCTTGGGGAGCCGACTTTTAAGCCACTAGGACGCATATTAAGCGAGATATTCGCATTTAAAGTTTGAACTTGGATTTTTGCCCATAACTTGTTGTAAAATTGGTCTTATTCAAAGTTAGGCACAGCAATGGAAAGGGAATGATTCCTAGATCACAATCCTGAAATTTCAGCCATCTAGGTGGTCTAGATCGAGAAATATTGGAGTTCAAAAATTGCCCTTTGGGAGCAGACTTTTAAGCCCCTAGGACGCATATTAAGCGAGATATTCGCATTTTAAGTTTGAACTTGGATTTTTGCCCATAACTTGTTGTAAAATTGGTCTTATTCAAAGTTAGGCACAGCAATGGAAAGGGAATGATTCCTAGATCACAATCCTGAAATTTCAGCCATCTAGGTGGTCTAGATCGAGAAATATTGGAGTTCAAAAATTGCCCTTGGGGAGCCGACTTTTAAGCCCCTAGGACGCATATTAAGCGAGATATTCGCATTTAAAGTTTGAACTTGGATTTTTGCCCATAACTTGTTGTAAAATTGGTCTTATTCAAAGTTAGGCACAGCAATGGAAAGGGAATAATTCCTAGATCACAATCCTGAAATTTCAGCCATCTAAGTGGTCTAGATCGAGAAATATTGGAGTTCAAAAATTGCCCTTTGGGAGCAGACTTTTAAGCCCCTAGGACGCATATTAAGCGAGATATTCGCATTTAAAGTTTGAACTTGGATTTTTGCCCATAACTTGTTGTAAAATTGGTCTTATTCAAAGTTAGGCACAGCAATGGAAAGGGAATGATTCCTAGATCACAATCCTGAAATTTCAGCCATCTAGGTGGTCTAGATCGAGAAATATTGGAGTTCAAAAATTGCCCTTGGGGAGCCGACTTTTAAGCCCCTAGGACGCATATTAAGCGAGATATTCGCATTTAAAGTTTGAACTTGGATTTTTGCCCATAACTTGTTGTAAAATTGGTCTTATTCAAAGTTAGGCACAGCAGTGGAAAGGGAATGATTCCTAGATCACAATCCTGAAATTTCAGCCATCTAGGTGGTCTAGATCGAGAAATATTGTAGTTCAAAAATTGCCCTTTGGGAGCAGACTTTTAAGCCCCTAGGACGCATATTAAGCGAGATATTCGCATTTTAAGTTTGAACTTGGATTTTTGCCCATAACTTGTTGTAAAATTGGTCTTATTCAAAGTTAGGCACAGCAATGGAAAGGGAATGATTCCTAGATCACAATCCTGAAATTTCAGCCATCTAGGTGGTCTAGATCGAGAAATATTGGAGTTCAAAAATTGCCCTTTGGGAGCCGACTTTTAAGCCCCTAGGACGCATATTAAGCGAGATATTCGCATTTTAAGTTTGAACTTGGATTTTTGCCCATAACTTGTTGTCACAATCCTGAAATTTCAGCCATCTAGGTGGTCTAGATCGAGAAATATTGGAGTTCAAAAATTGCCCTTTGGGAGCCGACTTTTAAGCCCCTAGGACGCATATTAAGCGAGATATTCGCATTTTAAGTTTGAACTTGGATTTTTGCCCATAACTTGTTGTAAAATTGGTCTTATTCAAAGATAGGCACAGCAATGGAAAGGGAATGATTCCTAGATCACAATCCTGAAATTTCAGCCATCTAGGTGGTCTAGATCGAGAAATATTGGAGTTCAAAAATTGCCCTTGGGGAGCCGACTTTTAAGCCCCTAGGACGCATATTAAGCGAGATATTCGCATTTAAAGTTTGAACTTGGATTTTTGCCCATAACTTGTTGTAAAATTGGTCTTATTCAAAGTTAGGCACAGCAATGGAAAGGGAATGATTATTAGATCACAATCCTGAAATTTCAGCCATCTAGGTGGTCTAGATCGAGAAATATTGGAGTTCAAAAATTGGCCCTTGGGGAGCCGACTTTTAAGCCCCTAGGACGCATATTAAGCGAGATATTCGCATTTAAAGTTTGAACTTGGATTTTTGCCCATAACTTGTTGTAAAATTGGTCTTATTCAAAGTTAGGCACAGCAATGGAAAGGGAATGATTCCTAGATCACAATCCTGAAATTTCAGCCATCTAGGTGGTCTAGATCGAGAAATATTGGAGTTCAAAAATTGCCCTTGGGGAGCCGACTTTTAAGCCCCTAGGACGCATATTAAGCGAGATATTCGCATTTTAAGTTTGAACTTGGATTTTTGCCCATAACTTGTTGTAAAATTGGTCTTATTCAAAGTTAGGCACAGCAATGGAAAGGGAATGATTCCTAGATCACAATCCTGAAATTTCAGCCATCTAGGTGGTCTAGATCGAGAAATATTGGAGTTCAAAAATTGCCCTTGGGGAGCCGACTTTTAAGCCCCTAGGACGCATATTAAGCGAGATATTCGCATTTAAAGTTTGAACTTGGATTTTTGCCCATAACTTGTTGTAAAATTGGTCTTATTCAAAGATAGGCACAGCAATGGAAAGGGAATGATTCCTAGATCACAATCCTGAAATTTCAGCCATCTAGGTGGTCTAGATCGAGAAATATTGGAGTTCAAAAATTGCCCTTGGGGAGCCGACTTTTAAGCCACTAGGACGCATATTAAGCGAGATATTCGCATTTTAAGTTTGAACTTGGATTTTTGCCCATAACTTGTTGTAAAATTGGTCTTATTCAAAGTTAGGCACAGCAATGGAAAGGGAATGATTCCTAGATCACAATCCTGAAATTTCAGCCATCTAGGTGGTCTAGATCGAGAAATATTGGAGTTCAAAAATTGCCCTTGGGGAGCCGACTTTTAAGCCCCTAGGACGCATACTAAGCGAGATATTCGCATTTAAAGTTTGAACTTGGATTTTTGCCCATAACTTGTTGTAAAATTGGTCTTATTCAAAGTTAGGCACAGCAATGGAAAGGGAATGATTCCTAGATCACAATCCTGAAATTTCAGCCATCTAGGTGGTCTAGATCGAGAAATATTGGAGTTCAAAAATTGCCCTTTGGGAGCAGACTTTTAAGCCCCTAGGACGCATATTAAGCGAGATATTCGCATTTTAAGTTTGAACTTGGATTTTTGCCCATAACTTGTTGTAAAATTGGTCTTATTCAAAGTTAGGCACAGCAATGGAAAGGGAATGATTCCTAGATCACAATCCTGAAATTTCAGCCATCTAGGTGGTCTAGATCGAGAAATATTGGAGTTCAAAAATTGCCCTTGGGGAGCCGACTTTTAAGCCCCTAGGACGCATATTAAGCGAGATATTCGCATTTAAAGTTTGAACTTGGATTTTTGCCCATAACTTGTTGTAAAATTGGTCTTATTCAAAGATAGGCACAGCAATGGAAAGGGAATGATTCCTAGATCACAATCCTGAAATTTCAGCCATCTAGGTGGTCTAGATCGAGAAATATTGGAGTTCAAAAATTGCCCTTGGGGAGCCGACTTTTAAGCCACTAGGACGCATATTAAGCGAGATATTCGCATTTTAAGTTTGAACTTGGATTTTTGCCCATAACTTGTTGTAAAATTGGTCTTATTCAAAGTTAGGCACAGCAATGGAAAGGGAATGATTCCTAGATCACAATCCTGAAATTTCAGCCATCTAGGTGGTCTAGATCGAGAAATATTGGAGTTCAAAAATTGCCCTTGGGGAGCCGACTTTTAAGCCCCTAGGACGCATATTAAGCGAGATATTCGCATTTAAAGTTTGAACTTGGATTTTTGCCCATAACTTGTTGTAAAATTGGTCTTATTCAAAGTTAGGCACAGCAATGGAAAGGGAATGATTCCTAGATCACAATCCTGAAATTTCAGCCATCTAGGTGGTCTAGATCGAGAAATATTGGAGTTCAAAAATTGCCCTTTGGGAGCAGACTTTTAAGCCCCTAGGACGCATATTAAGCGAGATATTCGCATTTTAAGTTTGAACTTGGATTTTTGCCCATAACTTGTTGTAAAATTGGTCTTATTCAAAGTTAGGCACAGCAATGGAAAGGGAATGATTCCTAGATCACAATCCTGAAATTTCAGCCATCTAGGTGGTCTAGATCGAGAAATATTGGAGTTCAAAAATTGCCCTTGGGGAGCCGACTTTTAAGCCCCTAGGACGCATATTAAGCGAGATATTCGCATTTTAAGTTTGAACTTGGATTTTTGCCCATAACTTGTTGTAAAATTGGTCTTATTCAAAGTTAGGCACAGCAATGGAAAGGGAATGATTCCTAGATCACAATCCTGAAATTTCAGCCATCTAGGTGGTCTAGATCGAGAAATATTGGAGTTCAAAAATTGCCCTTTGGGAGCCGACTTTTAAGCCCCTAGGACGCATATTAAGCGAGATATTCGCATTTTAAGTTTGAACTTGGATTTTTGCCCATAACTTGTTGTAAAATTGGTCTTATTCAAAGATAGGCACAGCAATGGAAAGGGAATGATTCCTAGATCACAATCCTGAAATTTCAGCCATCTAGGTGGTCTAGATCGAGAAATATTGGAGTTCAAAAATTGCCCTTGGGGAGCCGACTTTTAAGCCCCTAGGACGCATATTAAGCGAGATATTCGCATTTAAAGTTTGAACTTGGATTTTTGCCCATAACTTGTTGTAAAATTGGTTTTATTCAAAGATAGGCACAGCAATGGAAAGGGAATGATTCCTAGATCACAATCCTGAAATTTCAGCCATCTAGGTGGTCTAGATCGAGAAATATTGGAGTTCAAAAATTGCCCTTGGGGAGCCGACTTTTAAGCCCCTAGGACGCATATTAAGCGAGATATTCGCATTTTAAGTTTGAACTTGGATTTTTGCCCATAACTTGTTGTAAAATTGGTCTTATTCAAAGTTAGGCACAGCAATGGAAAGGGAATGATTCCTAGATCACAATCCTGAAATTTCAGCCATCTAGGTGGTCTAGATCGAGAAATATTGGAGTTCAAAAATTGCCCTTGGGGAGCCGACTTTTAAGCCCCTAGGACGCATATTAAGCGAGATATTCGCATTTTAAGTTTGAACTTGGATTTTTGCCCATAACTTGTTGTAAAATTGGTCTTATTCAAAGTTAGGCACAGCAATGGAAAGGGAATGATTCCTAGATCACAATCCTGAAATTTCAGCCATCTAGGTGGTCTAGATCGAGAAATATTGGAGTTCAAAAATTGCCCTTGGGGAGCCGACTTTTAAGCCCCTAGGACGCATATTAAGCGAGATATTCGCATTTAAAGTTTGAACTTGGATTTTTGCCCATAACTTGTTGTAAAATTGGTCTTATTCAAAGATAGGCACAGCAATGGAAAGGGAATGATTCCTAGATCACAATCCTGAAATTTCAGCCATCTAGGTGGTCTAGATCGAGAAATATTGGAGTTCAAAAATTGCCCTTGGGGAGCCGACTTTTAAGCCACTAGGACGCATATTAAGCGAGATATTCGCATTTAAAGTTTGAACTTGGATTTTTGCCCATAACTTGTTGTAAAATTGGTCTTATTCAAAGTTAGGCACAGCAATGGAAAGGGAATGATTCCTAGATCACAATCCTGAAATTTCAGCCATCTAGGTGGTCTAGATCGAGAAATATTGGAGTTCAAAAATTGCCCTTGGGGAGCCGACTTTTAAGCCCCTAGGACGCATACTAAGCGAGATATTCGCATTTAAAGTTTGAACTTGGATTTTTGCCCATAACTTGTTGTAAAATTGGTCTTATTCAAAGTTAGGCACAGCAATGGAAAGGGAATGATTCCTAGATCACAATCCTGAAATTTCAGCCATCTAGGTGGTCTAGATCGAGAAATATTGGAGTTCAAAAATTGCCCTTTGGGAGCAGACTTTTAAGCCCCTAGGACGCATATTAAGCGAGATATTCGCATTTTAAGTTTGAACTTGGATTTTTGCCCATAACTTGTTGTAAAATTGGTCTTATTCAAAGTTAGGCACAGCAATGGAAAGGGAATGATTCCTAGATCACAATCCTGAAATTTCAGCCATCTAGGTGGTCTAGATCGAGAAATATTGGAGTTCAAAAATTGCCCTTGGGGAGCCGACTTTTAAGCCCCTAGGACGCATATTAAGCGAGATATTCGCATTTAAAGTTTGAACTTGGATTTTTGCCCATAACTTGTTGTAAAATTGGTCTTATTCAAAGATAGGCACAGCAATGGAAAGGGAATGATTCCTAGATCACAATCCTGAAATTTCAGCCATCTAGGTGGTCTAGATCGAGAAATATTGGAGTTCAAAAATTGCCCTTGGGGAGCCGACTTTTAAGCCACTAGGACGCATATTAAGCGAGATATTCGCATTTTAAGTTTGAACTTGGATTTTTGCCCATAACTTGTTGTAAAATTGGTCTTATTCAAAGTTAGGCACAGCAATGGAAAGGGAATGATTCCTAGATCACAATCCTGAAATTTCAGCCATCTAGGTGGTCTAGATCGAGAAATATTGGAGTTCAAAAATTGCCCTTGGGGAGCCGACTTTTAAGCCCCTAGGACGCATATTAAGCGAGATATTCGCATTTAAAGTTTGAACTTGGATTTTTGCCCATAACTTGTTGTAAAATTGGTCTTATTCAAAGTTAGGCACAGCAATGGAAAGGGAATGATTCCTAGATCACAATCCTGAAATTTCAGCCATCTAGGTGGTCTAGATCGAGAAATATTGGAGTTCAAAAATTGCCCTTTGGGAGCAGACTTTTAAGCCCCTAGGACGCATATTAAGCGAGATATTCGCATTTTAAGTTTGAACTTGGATTTTTGCCCATAACTTGTTGTAAAATTGGTCTTATTCAAAGTTAGGCACAGCAATGGAAAGGGAATGATTCCTAGATCACAATCCTGAAATTTCAGCCATCTAGGTGGTCTAGATCGAGAAATATTGGAGTTCAAAAATTGCCCTTGGGGAGCCGACTTTTAAGCCCCTAGGACGCATATTAAGCGAGATATTCGCATTTTAAGTTTGAACTTGGATTTTTGCCCATAACTTGTTGTAAAATTGGTCTTATTCAAAGTTAGGCACAGCAATGGAAAGGGAATGATTCCTAGATCACAATCCTGAAATTTCAGCCATCTAGGTGGTCTAGATCGAGAAATATTGGAGTTCAAAAATTGCCCTTTGGGAGCCGACTTTTAAGCCCCTAGGACGCATATTAAGCGAGATATTCGCATTTTAAGTTTGAACTTGGATTTTTGCCCATAACTTGTTGTAAAATTGGTCTTATTCAAAGATAGGCACAGCAATGGAAAGGGAATGATTCCTAGATCACAATCCTGAAATTTCAGCCATCTAGGTGGTCTAGATCGAGAAATATTGGAGTTCAAAAATTGCCCTTGGGGAGCCGACTTTTAAGCCCCTAGGACGCATATTAAGCGAGATATTCGCATTTAAAGTTTGAACTTGGATTTTTGCCCATAACTTGTTGTAAAATTGGTTTTATTCAAAGATAGGCACAGCAATGGAAAGGGAATGATTCCTAGATCACAATCCTGAAATTTCAGCCATCTAGGTGGTCTAGATCGAGAAATATTGGAGTTCAAAAATTGCCCTTGGGGAGCCGACTTTTAAGCCCCTAGGACGCATATTAAGCGAGATATTCGCATTTTAAGTTTGAACTTGGATTTTTGCCCATAACTTGTTGTAAAATTGGTCTTATTCAAAGTTAGGCACAGCAATGGAAAGGGAATGATTCCTAGATCACAATCCTGAAATTTCAGCCATCTAGGTGGTCTAGATCGAGAAATATTGGAGTTCAAAAATTGCCCTTGGGGAGCCGACTTTTAAGCCCCTAGGACGCATATTAAGCGAGATATTCGCATTTAAAGTTTGAACTTGGATTTTTGCCCATAACTTGTTGTAAAATTGGTCTTATTCAAAGATAGGCACAGCAATGGAAAGGGAATGATTCCTAGATCACAATCCTGAAATTTCAGCCATCTAGGTGGTCTAGATCGAGAAATATTGGAGTTCAAAAATTGCCCTTGGGGAGCCGACTTTTAAGCCACTAGGACGCATATTAAGCGAGATATTCGCATTTTAAGTTTGAACTTGGATTTTTGCCCATAACTTGTTGTAAAATTGGTCTTATTCAAAGTTAGGCACAGCAATGGAAAGGGAATGATTCCTAGATCACAATCCTGAAATTTCAGCCATCTAGGTGGTCTAGATCGAGAAATATTGGAGTTCAAAAATTGCCCTTTGGGAGCAGACTTTTAAGCCCCTAGGACGCATATTAAGCGAGATATTCGCATTTTAAGTTTGAACTTGGATTTTTGCCCATAACTTGTTGTAAAATTGGTCTTATTCAAAGTTAGGCACAGCAATGGAAAGGGAATGATTCCTAGATCACAATCCTGAAATTTCAGCCATCTAGGTGGTCTAGATCGAGAAATATTGGAGTTCAAAAATTGCCCTTGGGGAGCCGACTTTTAAGCCCCTAGGACGCATATTAAGCGAGATATTCGCATTTAAAGTTTGAACTTGGATTTTTGCCCATAACTTGTTGTAAAATTGGTCTTATTCAAAGTTAGGCACAGCAATGGAAAGGGAATAATTCCTAGATCACAATCCTGAAATTTCAGCCATCTAAGTGGTCTAGATCGAGAAATATTGGAGTTCAAAAATTGCCCTTTGGGAGCAGACTTTTAAGCCCCTAGGACGCATATTAAGCGAGATATTCGCATTTAAAGTTTGAACTTGGATTTTTGCCCATAACTTGTTGTAAAATTGGTCTTATTCAAAGTTAGGCACAGCAATGGAAAGGGAATGATTCCTAGATCACAATCCTGAAATTTCAGCCATCTAGGTGGTCTAGATCGAGAAATATTGGAGTTCAAAAATTGCCCTTGGGGAGCCGACTTTTAAGCCCCTAGGACGCATATTAAGCGAGATATTCGCATTTAAAGTTTGAACTTGGATTTTTGCCCATAACTTGTTGTAAAATTGGTCTTATTCAAAGTTAGGCACAGCAGTGGAAAGGGAATGATTCCTAGATCACAATCCTGAAATTTCAGCCATCTAGGTGGTCTAGATCGAGAAATATTGTAGTTCAAAAATTGCCCTTTGGGAGCAGACTTTTAAGCCCCTAGGACGCATATTAAGCGAGATATTCGCATTTTAAGTTTGAACTTGGATTTTTGCCCATAACTTGTTGTAAAATTGGTCTTATTCAAAGTTAGGCACAGCAATGGAAAGGGAATGATTCCTAGATCACAATCCTGAAATTTCAGCCATCTAGGTGGTCTAGATCGAGAAATATTGGAGTTCAAAAATTGCCCTTTGGGAGCCGACTTTTAAGCCCCTAGGACGCATATTAAGCGAGATATTCGCATTTTAAGTTTGAACTTGGATTTTTGCCCATAACTTGTTGTATCCTAGATCACAATCCTGAAATTTCAGCCATCTAGGTGGTCTAGATCGAGAAATATTGGAGTTCAAAAATTGCCCTTTGGGAGCCGACTTTTAAGCCCCTAGGACGCATATTAAGCGAGATATTCGCATTTTAAGTTTGAACTTGGATTTTTGCCCATAACTTGTTGTAAAATTGGTCTTATTCAAAGATAGGCACAGCAATGGAAAGGGAATGATTCCTAGATCACAATCCTGAAATTTCAGTCATCTAGGTGGTCTAGATCGAGAAATATTGGAGTTCAAAAATTGCCCTTGGGGAGCCGACTTTTAAGCCCCTAGGACGCATATTAAGCGAGATATTCGCATTTAAAGTTTGAACTTGGATTTTTGCCCATAACTTGTTGTAAAATTGGTCTTATTCAAAGTTAGGCACAGCAATGGAAAGGGAATGATTATTAGATCACAATCCTGAAATTTCAGCCATCTAGGTGGTCTAGATCGAGAAATATTGGAGTTCAAAAATTGGCCCTTGGGGAGCCGACTTTTAAGCCCCTAGGACGCATATTAAGCGAGATATTCGCATTTAAAGTTTGAACTTGGATTTTTGCCCATAACTTGTTGTAAAATTGGTCTTATTCAAAGTTAGGCACAGCAATGGAAAGGGAATGATTCCTAGATCACAATCCTGAAATTTCAGCCATCTAGGTGGTCTAGATCGAGAAATATTGGAGTTCAAAAATTGCCCTTGGGGAGCCGACTTTTAAGCCCCTAGGACGCATATTAAGCGAGATATTCGCATTTTAAGTTTGAACTTGGATTTTTGCCCATAACTTGTTGTAAAATTGGTCTTATTCAAAGTTAGGCACAGCAATGGAAAGGGAATGATTCCTAGATCACAATCCTGAAATTTCAGCCATCTAGGTGGTCTAGATCGAGAAATATTGGAGTTCAAAAATTGCCCTTGGGGAGCCGACTTTTAAGCCCCTAGGACGCATATTAAGCGAGATATTCGCATTTAAAGTTTGAACTTGGATTTTTGCCCATAACTTGTTGTAAAATTGGCCTTATTCAAAGATAGGCACAGCAATGGAAAGGGAATGATTCCTAGATCACAATCCTGAAATTTCAGCCATCTAGGTGGTCTAGATCGAGAAATATTGGAGTTCAAAAATTGCCCTTGGGGAGCCGACTTTTAAGCCACTAGGACGCATATTAAGCGAGATATTCGCATTTTAAGTTTGAACTTGGATTTTTGCCCATAACTTGTTGTAAAATTGGTCTTATTCAAAGTTAGGCACAGCAATGGAAAGGGAATGATTCCTAGATCACAATCCTGAAATTTCAGCCATCTAGGTGGTCTAGATCGAGAAATATTGTAGTTCAAAAATTGCCCTTTGGGAGCAGACTTTTAAGCCCCTAGGACGCATATTAAGCGAGATATTCGCATTTTAAGTTTGAACTTGGATTTTTGCCCATAACTTGTTGTAAAATTGGTCTTATTCAAAGTTAGGCACAGCAATGGAAAGGGAATGATTCCTAGATCACAATCCTGAAATTTCAGCCATCTAGGTGGTCTAGATCGAGAAATATTGGAGTTCAAAAATTGCCCTTGGGGAGCCGACTTTTAAGCCCCTAGGACGCATATTAAGCGAGATATTCGCATTTAAAGTTTGAACTTGGATTTTTGCCCATAACTTGTTGTAAAATTGGTCTTATTCAAAGTTAGGCACAGCAATGGAAAGGGAATGATTCCTAGATCACAATCCTGAAATTTCAGCCATCTAGGTGGTCTAGATCGAGAAATATTGGAGTTCAAAAATTGCCCTTGGGGAGCCGACTTTTAAGCCCCTAGGACGCATATTAAGCGAGATATTCGCATTTAAAGTTTGAACTTGGATTTTTGCCCATAACTTGTTGTAAAATTGGTCTTATTCAAAGTTAGGCACAGCAGTGGAAAGGGAATGATTCCTAGATCACAATCCTGAAATTTCAGCCATCTAGGTGGTCTAGATCGAGAAATATTGTAGTTCAAAAATTGCCCTTTGGGAGCAGACTTTTAAGCCCCTAGGACGCATATTAAGCGAGATATTCGCATTTTAAGTTTGAACTTGGATTTTTGCCCATAACTTGTTGTAAAATTGGTCTTATTCAAAGTTAGGCACAGCAATGGAAAGGGAATGATTCCTAGATCACAATCCTGAAATTTCAGCCATCTAGGTGGTCTAGATCGAGAAATATTGGAGTTCAAAAATTGCCCTTTGGGAGCCGACTTTTAAGCCCCTAGGACGCATATTAAGCGAGATATTCGCATTTTAAGTTTGAACTTGGATTTTTGCCCATAACTTGTTGTATCACAATCCTGAAATTTCAGCCATCTAGGTGGTCTAGATCGAGAAATATTGGAGTTCAAAAATTGCCCTTTGGGAGCCGACTTTTAAGCCCCTAGGACGCATATTAAGCGAGATATTCGCATTTTAAGTTTGAACTTGGATTTTTGCCCATAACTTGTTGTAAAATTGGTCTTATTCAAAGATAGGCACAGCAATGGAAAGGGAATGATTCCTAGATCACAATCCTGAAATTTCAGCCATCTAGGTGGTCTAGATCGAGAAATATTGGAGTTCAAAAATTGCCCTTGGGGAGCCGACTTTTAAGCCCCTAGGACGCATATTAAGCGAGATATTCGCATTTAAAGTTTGAACTTGGATTTTTGCCCATAACTTGTTGTAAAATTGGTCTTATTCAAAGTTAGGCACAGCAATGGAAAGGGAATGATTCCTAGATCACAATCCTGAAATTTCAGCCATCTAGGTGGTCTAGATCGAGAAATATTGGAGTTCAAAAATTGGCCCTTGGGGAGCCGACTTTTAAGCCCCTAGGACGCATATTAAGCGAGATATTCGCATTTAAAGTTTGAACTTGGATTTTTGCCCATAACTTGTTGTAAAATTGGTCTTATTCAAAGTTAGGCACAGCAATGGAAAGGGAATGATTCCTAGATCACAATCCTGAAATTTCAGCCATCTAGGTGGTCTAGATCGAGAAATATTGGAGTTCAAAAATTGCCCTTTGGGAGCCGACTTTTAAGCCCCTAGGACGCATATTAAGCGAGATATTCGCATTTTAAGTTTGAACTTGGATTTTTGCCTATAACTTGTTGTAAAATTGGTCTTATTCAAAGATAGGCACAGCAATGGAAAGGGAATGATTCCTAGATCACAATCCTGAAATTTCAGCCATCTAGGTGGTCTAGATCGAGAAATATTGGAGTTCAAAAATTGCCCTTTGGGAGCAGACTTTTAAGCCCCTAGGACGCATATTAAGCGAGATATTCGCATTTTAAGTTTGAACTTGGATTTTTGCCCATAACTTGTTGTAAAATTGGTCTTATTCAAAGTTAGGCACAGCAATGGAAAGGGAATGATTCCTAGATCACAATCCTGAAATTT
Source organism: Eupeodes latifasciatus (assembly GCA_920104205.1). NCBI lineage: Eukaryota > Metazoa > Arthropoda > Insecta > Diptera > Syrphidae > Eupeodes > Eupeodes latifasciatus. The sequence goes on along the minus strand of CAKKTC010000096.1, from coordinate 21,790 downwards.
CAGCCATCTAGGTGGTCTAGATCGAGAAATATTGGAGTTCAAAAATTGCTCTTTGGGAGCCGACTTTTAAGCCCCTAGGACGCATATTAAGCGAGATATTCGCATTTTAAGTTTGAACTTGGATTTTTGCCCGTAACTTGTTGTAAAATTGGTCTTATTCAAAGTTAGGCACAGCAATGGAAAGGGAATGATTCCTAGATCACAATCCTGAAATTTCAGCCATCTAGGTGGTCTAGATCGAGAAATATTGGAGTTCAAAAATTGCCCTTTGGGAGCAGACTTTTAAGCCCCTAGGACGCATATTAAGCGAGATATTCGCATTTTAAGTTTGAACTTGGATTTTTGCCCATAACTTGTTGTAAAATTGGTCTTATTCAAAGTTAGGCACAGCAATGGAAAGGGAATGATTCCTAGATCACAATCCTGAAATTTCAGCCATCTAGGTGGTCTAGATCGAGAAATATTGGAGTTCAAAAATTGCCCTTTGGGATCCGACTTTTAAGCCCCTAGGACGCATATTAAGCGAGATATTCGCATTTAAAGTTTGAACTTGGATTTTTGCCCATAACTTGTTGTAAAATTGGTCTTATTCAAAGTTAGGCACAGCAATGGAAAGGGAATGATTCCTAGATCACAATCCTGAAATTTCAGCCATCTAAGTGGTCTAGATCGAGAAATATTGGAGTTCAAAAATTGTCCTTTGGGAGCCAAATTTTAAGCCCCTAGGACGCATATTAAGCGAGATATTCGCATTTAAAGTTTGAACTTGGATTTTTGCCCATAACTTGTTGTAAAATTGGTCTTATTCAAAGATAGGCACAGCAATGGAAAGGGAATGATTCCTAGATCACAATCCTGAAATTTCAGCCATCTAGGTGGTCTAGATCGAGAAATATTGGAGTTCAAAAATTGCCCTTGGGGAGCCGACTTTTAAGCCCCTAGGACGCATATTAAGCGAGATATTCGCATTTAAAGTTTGAACTTGGATTTTTGCCCATAAATTGTTGTAAAATTGGTCTTATTCAAAGTTAGGCACAGCAATGGAAAGGGAATGATTCCTAGATCACAATCCTGAAATTTCAGCCATCTAGGTGGTCTAGATCGAGAAATATTGGAGTTCAAAAATTGCCCTTTGGGAGCCGACTTTTAAGCCCCTAGGACGCATATTAAGCGAGATATTCGCATTTTAAGTTTGAACTTGGATTTTTGCCCATAACTTGTTGTAAAATTGGTCTTATTCAAAGATAGGCACAGCAATGGAAAGGGAATGATTCCTAGATCACAATCCTGAAATTTCAGCCATCTAGATGGTCTAGATCGAGAAATATTGGAGTTCAAAAATTGCCCTTTGGGAGCCGACTTTTAAGCCCCTAGGACGCATATTAAGCGAGATATTCGCATTTTAAGTTTGAACTTGGATTTTTGCCCATAACTTGTTGTAAAATTGGTCTTATTCAAAGATAGGCACAGCAATGGAAAAGGAATGATTCCTAGATCACAATATTGAAATTTCAGCCATCTAGGTGGTCTAGATCGAGAAATATTGGAGTTCAAAAATTGCCCTTGGGGAGCCGACTTTTAAGCCCCTAGGACGCATATTAAGCGAGATATTCGCATTTTAAGTTTGAACTTGGATTTTTGCCCATAACTTGTTGTAAAATTGGTCTTATTCAAAGTTAGGCACAGCAATGGAAAGGGAATGATTCCTAGATCACAATCCTGAAATTTCAGCTATCTAGGTGGTCTAGATCGAGAAATATTGGAGTTCAAAAATTGCTCTTTGGGAGCCGACTTTTAAGCCCCTAGGACGCATATTAAGCGAGATATTCGCATTTTAAGTTTGAACTTGGATTTTTGCCCATAACTTGTTGTAAAATTGGTCTTATTCAAAGATAGGCACAGCAATGGAAAGGGAATGATTCCTAGATCACAATCCTGAAATTTCAGCCATCTAGATGGTCTAGATCGAGAAATATTGGAGTTCAAAAATTGCCCTTTGGGAGCCGACTTTTAAGCCCCTAGGACGCATATTAAGCGAGATATTCGCATTTTAAGTTTGAACTTGGATTTTTGCCCATAACTTGTTGTAAAATTGGTCTTATTCAAAGATAGGCACAGCAATGGAAAGGGAATGATTCCTAGATCACAATCCTGAAATTTCAGCCATCTAGGTGGTCTAGATCGAGAAATATTGGAGTTCAAAAATTGCCCTTGGGGAGCCGACTTTTAAGCCCCTAGGACGCATATTAAGCGAGATATTCGCATTTTAAGTTTGAACTTGGATTTTTGCCCATAACTTGTTGTAAAATTGGTCTTATTCAAAGATAGGCACAGCAATGGAAAGGGAATGATTCCTAGATCACAATCCTGAAATTTCAGCCATCTAGGTGGTCTAGATCGAGAAATATTGGAGTTCAAAAATTGCCCTTTGGGAGCAGACTTTTAAGCCCCTAGGACGCATATTAAGCGAGATATTCGCATTTTAAGTTTGAACTTGGATTTTTGCCCATAACTTGTTGTAAAATTGGTCTTATTCAAAGTTAGGCACAGCAATGGAAAGGGAATGATTCCTAGATCACAATCCTGAAATTTCAGCCATCTAGGTGGTCTAGATCGAGAAATATTGGAGTTCAAAAATTGCTCTTTGGGAGCCGACTTTTAAGCCCCTAGGACGCATATTAAGCGAGATATTCGCATTTTAAGTTTGAACTTGGATTTTTGCCCATAACTTGTTGTAAAATTGGTCTTATTCAAAGATAGGCACAGCAATGGAAAGGGAATGATTCCTAGATCACAATCCTGAAATTTCAGCCATCTAGGTGGTCTAGATCGAGAAATATTGGAGTTCAAAAATTGCCCTTTGGGAGCAGACTTTTAAGCCCCTAGGACGCATATTAAGCGAGATATTCGCATTTTAAGTTTGAACTTGGACTTTTGCCCATAACTTTTTGTAAAATTGGTCTTATTCAAAGTTAGGCACAGCAATGGAAAGGAAATGATTCCTAGATCACAATCCTGAAATTTCAGCCATCTAGGTGGTCTAGATCGAGAAATATTGGAGTTCAAAAATTGCCCTTTGGGAGCCGACTTTTAAGCCCCTAGGACGCATATTAAGCGAGATATTCGCATTTTAAGTTTGAACTTGGATTTTTGCCCATAACTTGTTGTAAAATTGGTCTTATTCAAAGATAGGCACAGCAATGGAAAGGGAATGATTCCTAGATCACAATCCTGAAATTTCAGCCATCTAGGTGGTCTAGATCGAGAAATATTGGAGTTCAAAAATTGCCGTTTGGGAGCAGACTTTTAAGCCCCTAGGACGCATATTAAGCGAGATATTCGCATTTTAAGTTTGAACTTGGATTTTTGCCCATAACTTGTTGTAAAATTGGTCTTATTCAAAGTTAGGCACAGCAATGGAAAGGGAATGATTCCTAGATCACAATCCTGAAATTTCAGCCATCTAGGTGGTCTAGATCGAGAAATATTGGAGTTCAAAAATTGCTCTTTGGGAGCCGACTTTTAAGCCCCTAGGACGCATATTAAGCGAGATATTCGCATTTAAAGTTTGAACTTGGATTTTTGCCCATAACTTGTTGTAAAATTGGTCTTATTCAAAGATAGGCACAGCAATGGAAAGGGAATGATTCCTAGATCACAATCCTGAAATTTCAGCCATCTAGGTGGTCTAGATCGAGAAATATTGGAGTTCAAAAATTGCCCTTTGGGAGCAGACTTTTAAGCCCCTAGGACGCATATTAAGCGAGATATTCGCATTTTAAGTTTGAACTTGGATTTTTGCCCATAACTTGTTGTAAAATTGGTCTTATTCAAAGATAGGCACAGCAATGGAAAGGGAATGATTCCTAGATCACAATCCTGAAATTTCAGCCATCTAGATGGTCTAGATCGAGAAATATTGGAGTTCAAAAATTGCCCTTGGGGAGCCGACTTTTAAGCCCATATGACGCATATTAAGCGAGATATTCGCATTTTAAGTTTGAACTTGGATTTTTGCCCATAACTTGTTGTAAAATTGGTCTTATTCAAAGTTAGGCACAGCAATGGAAAGGGAATGATTCCTAGATCACAATCCTGAAATTTCAGCCATCTAGGTGGTCTAGATCGAGAAATATTGGAGTTCAAAAATTGCCCTTTGGGAGCTGACTTTTAAGCCCCTAGGACGCATATTAAGCGAGATATTCGCATTTTAAGTTTGAACTTGGATTTTTGCCCATAACTTGTTGTAAAATTGGTCTTATTCAAAGATAGGCACAGCAATGGAAAGGGAATGATTCCTAGATCACAATCCTGAAATTTCAGCCATCTAGGTGGTCTAGATCGAGAAATATTGGAGTTCAAAAATTGCCCTTTGGGAGCAGACTTTTAAGCCCCTAGGACGCATATTAAGCGAGATATTCGCATTTTAAGTTTGAACTTGGATTTTTGCCCATAACTTGTTGTAAAATTGGTCTTATTCAAAGTTAGGCACAGCAATGGAAAGGGAATGATTCTTAGATCACAATCCTGAAATTTCAGCCATCTAGATGGTCTAGATCGAGAAATATTGGAGTTCAAAAATTGCCCTTGGGGAGCCGACTTTTAAGCCCATAGGACGCATATTAAGCGAGATATTCGCATTTTAAGTTTGAACTTGGATTTTTGCCCATAACTTGTTGTAAAATTGGTCTTATTCAAAGTTAGGCACAGCAATGGAAAGGGAATGATTCCTAGATCACAATCCTGAAATTTCAGCCATCTAGGTGGTCTAGATCGAGAAATATTGGAGTTCAAAAATTGCCCTTTGGGAGCCGACTTTTAAGCCCCTAGGACGCATATTAAGCGAGATATTCGCATTTTAAGTTTGAACTTGGATTTTTGCCCATAACTTGTTGTAAAATTGGTCTTATTCAAAGATAGGCACAGCAATGGAAAGGGAATGATTCCTAGATCACAATCCTGAAATTTCAGCCATCTAGGTGGTCTAGATCGAGAAATATTGGAGTTCAAAAATTGCCCTTTGGGAGCAGACTTTTAAGCCCCTAGGACGCATATTAAGCGAGATATTCGCATTTTAAGTTTGAACTTGGATTTTTGCCCATAACTTGTTGTAAAATTGGTCTTATTCAAAGTTAGGCACAGCAATGGAAAGGGAATGATTCCTAGATCACAATCCTGAAATTTCAGCCATCTAAGTGGTCTAGATCGAGAAATATTGGATTTCAAAAATTGCCCTTGGGGAGCCGACTTTTAAGCCCCTAGGACGCATATTAAGCGAGATATTCGCATTTTAAGTTTGAACTTGGATTTTTGCCCATAACTTGTTGTAAAATTGGTCTTATTCAAAGATAGGCACAGCAATGGAAAGGGAATGATTCCTAGATCACAATCCTGAAATTTCAGCCATCTAGGTGGTCTAGATCGAGAAATATTGGAGTTCAAAAATTGCCCTTTGGGAGCAGACTTTTAAGCCCCTAGGACGCATATTAAGCGAGATATTCGCATTTAAAGTTTGAACTTGGATTTTTGCCCATAACTTGTTGTAAAATTAGTCTTATTCAAAGATAGGCACAGCAATGGAAAGGGAATGATTCCTAGATCACAATCCTGAAATTTCAGCCATCTAGGTGGTCTAGATCGAGAAATATTGGAGCTCAAAAATTGCCCTTTGGGAGCCGACTTTTAAGCCCCTAGGACGCATATTAAGCGAGATATTCGCATTTTAAGTTTGAACTTGGATTTTTGCCCATAACTTGTTGTAAAATTGGTCTTATTCAAAGATAGGCACAGCAATGGAAAGGGAATGATTCCTAGATCACAATCCTGAAATTTCAGCCATCTAGATGGTCTAGATCGAGAAATATTGGAGTTCAAAAATTGCCCTTGGGGAGCCGACTTTTAAGCCCATAGGACGCATATTAAGCGAGATATTCGCATTTTAAGTTTGAACTTGGATTTTTGCCCATAACTTGTTGTAAAATTGGTCTTATTCAAAGTTAGGCACAGCAATGGAAAGGGAATGATTCCTAGATCACAATCCTGAAATTTCAGCCATCTAGGTGGTCTAGATCGAGAAATACTGGAGTTCAAAAATTGCCCTTTGGGAGCCGACTTTTAAGCCCCTAGGACGCATATTAAGCGAGATATTCACATTTTAAGTTTGAACTTGGATTTTTGCCCATAACTTGTTGTAAAATTGGTCTTATTCAAAGATAGGCACAGCAATGGAAAGGGAATGATTCCTAGATCACAATCCTGAAATTTCAGCCATCTAGGTGGTCTAGATCGAGAAATATTGGAGTTCAAAAATTGCCCTTTGGGAGCCGACTTTTAAGCCCCTAGGACGCATATTAAGCGAGATATTCGCATTTTAAGTTTGAACTTGGATTTTTGCCCATAACTTGTTGTAAAATTGGTCTTATTCAAAGATAGGCACAGCAATGGAAAGGGAATGATTCCTAGATCACAATCCTGAAATTTCAGCCATCTAGGTGGTCTAGATCGAGAAATATTGGAGTTCAAAAATTGCCCTTTGGGAGCAGACTTTTAAGCCCCTAGGACGCATATTAAGCGAGATATTCGCATTTTAAGTTTGAACTTGGATTTTTGCCCATAACTTGTTGTAAAATTGGTCTTATTCAAAGCTAGGCACAGCAATGGAAAGGGAATGATTCTTAGATCACAATCCTGAAATTTCAGCCATCTAGATGGTCTAGATCGAGAAATATTGGAGTTCAAAAATTGCCCTTGGGGAGCCGACTTTTAAGCCCATAGGACGCATATTAAGCGAGATATTCGCATTTTAAGTTTGAACTTGGATTTTTGCCCATAACTTGTTGTAAAATTGGTCTTATTCAAAGATAGGCACAGCAATGGAAAGGGAATGATTCCTAGATCACAATCCTGAAATTTCAGCCATCTAGGTGGTCTAGATCGAGAAATATTGGAGTTCAAAAATTGCCCTTTGGGAGCAGACTTTTAAGCCCCTAGGACGCATATTAAGCGAGATATTCGCATTTTAAGTTTGAACTTGGATTTTTGCCCATAACTTGTTGTAAAATTGGTCTTATTCAAAGTTAGGCACAGCAATGGAAAGGGAATGATTCTTAGATCACAATCCTGAAATTTCAGCCATCTAGATGGTCTAGATCGAGAAATATTGGAGTTCAAAAATTGCCCTTGGGGAGCCGACTTTTAAGCCCATAGGACGCATATTAAGCGAGATATTCGCATTTTAAGTTTGAACTTGGATTTTTGCCCATAACTTGTTGTAAAATTGGTCTTATTCAAAGTTAGGCACAGCAATGGAAAGGGAATGATTCTTAGATCACAATCCTGAAATTTCAGCCATCTAGATGGTCTAGATCGAGAAATATTGGAGTTCAAAAATTGCCCTTGGGGAGCCGACTTTTAAGCCCATAGGACGCATATTAAGCGAGATATTCGCATTTTAAGTTTGAACTTGGATTTTTGCCCATAACTTGTTGTAAAATTGGTCTTATTCAAAGTTAGGCACAGCAATGGAAAGGGAATGATTCCTAGATCACAATCCTGAAATTTCAGCCATCTAGGTGGTCTAGATCGAGAAATATTGGAGTTCAAAAATTGCCCTTTGGGAGCCGACTTTTAAGCCCCTAGGACGCATATTAAGCGAGATATTCGCATTTTAAGTTTGAACTTGGATTTTTGCCCATAACTTGTTGTAAAATTGGTCTTATTCAAAGATAGGCACAGCAATGGAAAGGGAATGATTCCTAGATCACAATCCTGAAATTTCAGCCATCTAGGTGGTCTAGATCGAGAAATATTGGAGTTCAAAAATTGCCCTTTGGGAGCAGACTTTTAAGCCCCTAGGACGCATATTAAGCGAGATATTCGCATTTTAAGTTTGAACTTGGATTTTTGCCCATAACTTGTTGTAAAATTGGTCTTATTCAAAGTTAGGCACAGCAATGGAAAGGGAATGATTCCTAGATCACAATCCTGAAATTTCAGCCATCTAGGTGGTCTAGATCGAGAAATATTGGAGCTCAAAAATTGCCCTTTGGGAGCCGACTTTTAAGCCCCTAGGACGCATATTAAGCGAGATATTCGCATTTTAAGTTTGAACTTGGATTTTTGCCCATAACTTGTTGTAAAATTGGTCTTATTCAAAGATAGGCACAGCAATGGAAAGGGAATGATTCCTAGATCACAATCCTGAAATTTCAGCCATCTAGATGGTCTAGATCGAGAAATATTGGAGTTCAAAAATTGCCCTTGGGGAGCCGACTATTAAGCCCATAGGACGCATATTAAGCGAGATATTCGCATTTTAAGTTTGAACTTGGATTTTTGCCCATAACTTGTTGTAAAATTGGTCTTATTCAAAGTTAGGCACAGCAATGGAAAGGGAATGATTCCTAGATCACAATCCTGAAATTTCAGCCATCTAGGTGGTCTAGATCGAGAAATACTGGAGTTCAAAAATTGCCCTTTGGGAGCCGACTTTTAAGCCCCTAGGACGCATATTAAGCGAGATATTCACATTTTAAGTTTGAACTTGGATTTTTGCCCATAACTTGTTGTAAAATTGGTCTTATTCAAAGATAGGCACAGCAATGGAAAGGGAATGATTCCTAGATCACAATCCTGAAATTTCAGCCATCTAGGTGGTCTAGATCGAGAAATATTGGAGTTCAAAAATTGCCCTTGGGGAGCCGACTTTTAAGCCCCTAGGACGCATATTAAGCGAGATATTCGCATTTTAAGTTTGAACTTGGATTTTTGCCCATAACTTGTTGTAAAATTGGTCTTATTCAAAGCTAGGCACAGCAATGGAAAGGGAATGATTCTTAGATCACAATCCTGAAATTTCAGCCATCTAGATGGTCTAGATCGAGAAATATTGGAGTTCAAAAATTGCCCTTGGGGAGCCGACTTTTAAGCCCATAGGACGCATATTAAGCGAGATATTCGCATTTTAAGTTTGAACTTGGATTTTTGCCCATAACTTGTTGTAAAATTGGTCTTATTCAAAGTTAGGCACAGCAATGGAAAGGGAATGATTCCTAGATCACAATCCTGAAATTTCAGCCATCTAGGTGGTCTAGATCGAGAAATATTGGAGTTCAAAAATTGCCCTTTGGGAGCCGACTTTTAAGCCCCTAGGACGCATATTAAGCGAGATATTCGCATTTTAAGTTTGAACTTGGATTTTTGCCCATAACTTGTTGTAAAATTGGTCTTATTCAAAGATAGGCACAGCAATGGAAAGGGAATGATTCCTAGATCACAATCCTGAAATTTCAGCCATCTAGGTGGTCTAGATCGAGAAATATTGGAGTTCAAAAATTGCCCTTTGGGAGCAGACTTTTAAGCCCCTAGGACGCATATTAAGCGAGATATTCGCATTTTAAGTTTGAACTTGGATTTTTGCCCATAACTTGTTGTAAAATTGGTCTTATTCAAAGTTAGGCACAGCAATGGAAAGGGAATGATTCCTAGATCACAATCCTGAAATTTCAGCCATCTAGGTGGTCTAGATCGAGAAATATTGGAGTTCAAAAATTGCCCTTGGGGAACCGACTTTTAAGCCCCTAGGACGCATATTAAGCGAGATATTCGCATTTAAAGTTTGAACTTGGATTTTTGCCCATAACTTGTTGTAAAATTGGTCTTATTCAAAGTTAGGCACAGCAATGGAAAGGGAATGATTCCTAGATCACAATCCTGAAATTTCAGCCATCTAGGTGGTCTAGATCGAGAAATATTGGAGTTCAAAAATTGCCCTTGGGGAGCCGACTTTTAAGCCCCTAGGACGCATATTAAGCGAGATATTCGCATTTAAAGTTTGAACTTGGATTTTTGCCCATAACTTGTTGTAAAATTGGTCTTATTCAAAGTTAGGCACAGCAATGGAAAGGGAATGATTCCTAGATCACAATCCTGAAATTTCAGCCATCTAAGTGGTCTAGATCGAGAAATATTGGAGTTCAAAAATTGCCCTTTGGGAGCCGACTTTTAAGCCCCTAGGACGCATATTAAGCGAGATATTCGCATTTAAAGTTTGAACTTGGATTTTTGCCCATAACTTGTTGTAAAATTGGTCTTATTCAAAGATAGGCACAGCAATGGAAAGGGAATGATTCCTATCACAATCCTGAAATTTCAGCCATCTAGGTGGTCTAGATCGAGAAATATTGGAGTTCAAAAATTGCCTTTGGGGAGCCGACTTTTAAGCCCCTAGGACGCATATTAAGCGAGATATTCGCATTTAAAGTTTGAACTTGGATTTTTGCCCATAACTTGTTGTAAAATTGGTCTTATTCAAAGTTAGGCACAGCAATGGAAAGGGAATGATTCCTAGATCACAATCCTGAAATTTCAGCCATCTAGGTGGTCTAGATCGAGAAATATTGGAGTTCAAAAATTGCCCTTTGGGAGCCGACTTTTAAGCCCCTAGGACGCATATTAAGCGAGATATTCGCATTTTAAGTTTGAACTTGGATTTTTGCCCATAACTTGTTGTAAAATTGGTCTTATTCAAAGTTATGCACAGCAATGGAAAGGGAATGATTCCTAGATCACAATCCTGAAATTTCAGCCATCTAGGTGGTCTAGATCGAGAAATATTGGAGTTCAAAAATTGCCCTTTGGGAGCCGACTTTTAAGCCCCTAGGACGCATATTAAGCGAGATATTCGCATTTAAAGTTTGAACTTGGATTTTTACCCATAACTTGTTGTAAAATTGGTCTTATTCAAAGTTAGGCACAGCAATGGAAAGGGAATGATTCCTAGATCACAATCCTGAAATTTCAGCCATCTAGGTGGTCTAGATCGAGAAATATTGGAGTTCAAAAATTGCCCTTTGGGAGCAGACTTTTAAGCCCCTAGGACGCATTTTAAGCGAGATATTCGCATTTTAAGTTTGAACTTGGATTTTTGCCCATAACTTGTTGTAAAATTGGTCTTATTCAAAGATAGGCACAGCAATGGAAAGGGAATGATTCCTAGATCACAATCATGAAATTTCAGCCATCTAGGTGGTCTAGATCGAGAAATATTGGAGTTCAAAAATTGCCCTTGGGGAGCCGACTTTTAAGCCCCTAGGACGCATATTAAGCGAGATATTCGCATTTAAAGTTTGAACTTGGATTTTTGCCCATAACTTGTTGTAAAATTGGTCTTATTCAAAGTTAGGCACAGCAATGGAAAGGGAATGATTCCTAGATCACAATCCTGAAATTTCAGCCATCTAGGTGGTCTAGATCGAGAAATATTGTAGTTCAAAAATTGCCCTTTGGGAGCAGACTTTTAAGCCCCTAGGACGCATATTAAGCGAGATATTCGCATTTTAAGTTTGAACTTGGATTTTTGCCCATAACTTGTTGTAAAATTGGTCTTATTCAAAGATAGGCACAGCAATGGAAAGGGAATGTTTCCTAGATCACAATCCTGAAATTTCAGCCATCTAGGTGGTCTAGATCGAGAAATATTGGAGTTCAAAAATTGCCCTTGGGGAGCCGACTTTTAAGCCCCTAGGACGCATATTAAGCGAGATATTCGCATTTAAAGTTTGAACTTGGATTTTTGCCCATAACTTGTTGTAAAATTGGTCTTATTCAAAGTTAGGCACAGCAATGGAAAGGGAATGATTCCTAGATCACAATCCTGAAATTTCAGCCATCTAGGTGGTCTAGATCGAGAAATATTGGAGTTCAAAAATTGCCCTTTGGGAGCCGACTTTTAAGCCCCTAGGACGCATATTAAGCGAGATATTCGCATTTTAAGTTTGAACTTGGATTTTTGCCCATAACTTGTTGTAAAATTGGTCTTATTCAAAGTTATGCACAGCAATGGAAAGGGAATGATTCCTAGATCACAATCCTGAAATTTCAGCCATCTAGGTGGTCTAGATCGAGAAATATTGGAGTTCAAAAATTGCCCTTTGGGAGCCGACTTTTAAGCCCCTAGGACGCATATTAAGCGAGATATTCGCATTTTAAGTTTGAACTTGGATTTTTGCCCATAACTTGTTGTAAAATTGGTCTTATTCAAAGATAGGCACAGCAATGGAAAGGGAATGTTTCCTAGATCACAATCCTGAAATTTCAGCCATCTAGGTGGTCTAGATCGAGAAATATTGGAGTTCAAAAATTGCCCTTGGGGAGCCGACTTTTAAGCCCCTAGGACGCATATTAAGCGAGATATTCGCATTTAAAGTTTGAACTTGGATTTTTGCCCATAACTTGTTGTAAAATTGGTCTTATTCAAAGTTAGGCACAGCAATGGAAAGGGAATGATTCCTAGATCACAATCCTGAAATTTCAGCCATCTAGGTGGTCTAGATCGAGAAATATTGGAGTTCAAAAATTGCCCTTTGGGAGCCGACTTTTAAGCCCCTAGGACGCATATTAAGCGAGATATTCGCATTTTAAGTTTGAACTTGGATTTTTGCCCATAACTTGTTGTAAAATTGGTCTTATTCAAAGATAGGCACAGCAATGGAAAGGGAATGTTTCCTAGATCACAATCCTGAAATTTCAGCCATCTAGGTGGTCTAGATCGAGAAATATTGGAGTTCAAAAATTGCCCTTTGGGAGCAGACTTTTAAGCCCCTAGGACGCATATTAAGCGAGATATTCGCATTTTAAGTTTGAACTTGGATTTTTGCCCATAACTTGTTGTAAAATTGGTCTTATTCAAAGCTAGGCACAGCAATGGAAAGGGAATGATTCTTAGATCACAATCCTGAAATTTCAGCCATCTAGATGGTCTAGATCGAGAAATATTGGAGTTCAAAAATTGCCCTTGGGGAGCCGACTTTTAAGCCCATAGGACGCATATTAAGCGAGATATTCGCATTTTAAGTTTGAACTTGGATTTTTGCCCATAACTTGTTGTAAAATTGGTCTTATTCAAAGTTAGGCACAGCAATGGAAAGGGAATGATTCCTAGATCACAATCCTGAAATTTCAGCCATCTAGGTGGTCTAGATCGAGAAATATTGGAGTTCAAAAATTGCCCTTTGGGAGCCGACTTTTAAGCCCCTAGGACGCATATTAAGCGAGATATTCGCATTTTAAGTTTGAACTTGGATTTTTGCCCATAACTTGTTGTAAAATTGGTCTTATTCAAAGATAGGCACAGCAATGGAAAGGGAATGATTCCTAGATCACAATCCTGAAATTTCAGCCATCTAGGTGGTCTAGATCGAGAAATATTGGAGTTCAAAAATTGCCCTTTGGGAGCAGACTTTTAAGCCCCTAGGACGCATATTAAGCGAGATATTCGCATTTTAAGTTTGAACTTGGATTTTTGCCCATAACTTGTTGTAAAATTGGTCTTATTCAAAGTTAGGCACAGCAATGGAAAGGGAATGATTCCTAGATCACAATCCTGAAATTTCAGCCATCTAGGTGGTCTAGATCGAGAAATATTGGAGTTCAAAAATTGCCCTTGGGGAACCGACTTTTAAGCCCCTAGGACGCATATTAAGCGAGATATTCGCATTTAAAGTTTGAACTTGGATTTTTGCCCATAACTTGTTGTAAAATTGGTCTTATTCAAAGTTAGGCACAGCAATGGAAAGGGAATGATTCCTAGATCACAATCCTGAAATTTCAGCCATCTAAGTGGTCTAGATCGAGAAATATTGGAGTTCAAAAATTGCCCTTTGGGAGCCGACTTTTAAGCCCCTAGGACGCATATTAAGCGAGATATTCGCATTTAAAGTTTGAACTTGGATTTTTGCCCATAACTTGTTGTAAAATTGGTCTTATTCAAAGATAGGCACAGCAATGGAAAGGGAATGATTCCTATCACAATCCTGAAATTTCAGCCATCTAGGTGGTCTAGATCGAGAAATATTGGAGTTCAAAAATTGCCTTTGGGGAGCCGACTTTTAAGCCCCTAGGACGCATATTAAGCGAGATATTCGCATTTAAAGTTTGAACTTGGATTTTTGCCCATAACTTGTTGTAAAATTGGTCTTATTCAAAGTTAGGCACAGCAATGGAAAGGGAATGATTCCTAGATCACAATCCTGAAATTTCAGCCATCTAGGTGGTCTAGATCGAGAAATATTGGAGTTCAAAAATTGCCCTTTGGGAGCCGACTTTTAAGCCCCTAGGACGCATATTAAGCGAGATATTCGCATTTTAAGTTTGAACTTGGATTTTTGCCCATAACTTGTTGTAAAATTGGTCTTATTCAAAGATAGGCACAGCAATGGAAAGGGAATGTTTCCTAGATCACAATCCTGAAATTTCAGCCATCTAGGTGGTCTAGATCGAGAAATATTGGAGTTCAAAAATTGCCCTTGGGGAGCCGACTTTTAAGCCCCTAGGACGCATATTAAGCGAGATATTCGCATTTAAAGTTTGAACTTGGATTTTTGCCCATAACTTGTTGTAAAATTGGTCTTATTCAAAGTTAGGCACAGCAATGGAAAGGGAATGATTCCTAGATCACAATCCTGAAATTTCAGCCATCTAGGTGGTCTAGATCGAGAAATATTGGAGTTCAAAAATTGCCCTTTGGGAGCCGACTTTTAAGCCCCTAGGACGCATATTAAGCGAGATATTCGCATTTTAAGTTTGAACTTGGATTTTTGCCCATAACTTGTTGTAAAATTGGTCTTATTCAAAGATAGGCACAGCAATGGAAAGGGAATGTTTCCTAGATCACAATCCTGAAATTTCAGCCATCTAGGTGGTCTAGATCGAGAAATATTGGAGTTCAAAAATTGCCCTTGGGGAGCCGACTTTTAAGCCCCTAGGACGCATATTAAGCGAGATATTCGCATTTAAAGTTTGAACTTGGATTTTTGCCCATAACTTGTTGTAAAATTGGTCTTATTCAAAGTTAGGCACAGCAATGGAAAGGGAATGATTCCTAGATCACAATCCTGAAATTTCAGCCATCTAGGTGGTCTAGATCGAGAAATATTGGAGTTCAAAAATTGCCCTTTGGGAGCAGACTTTTAAGTCCCTAGGACGCATATTAAGCGAGATATTCGCATTTTAAGTTTGAACTTGGATTTTTGCCCATAATTTGTTGTAAAATTGGTCTTATTCAAAGTTAGGCACAGCAATGGAAAGGGAATGATTCCTAGATCACAATCCTGAAATTTCAGCCATCTAGGTGGTCTAGATCGAGAAATATTGGAGTTCAAAAATTGCCCTTTGGGAGCCGACTTTTAAGCCCCTAGGACGCATATTAAGCGAGATATTCGCATTTTAAGTTTGAACTTGGATTTTTGCCCATAACTTGTTGTAAAATTGGTCTTATTCAAAGACAGGCACAGCAATGGAAAGGGAATGATTCCTAGATCACAATCCTGAAATTTCAGCCATCTAGGTGGTCTAGATCGAGAAATATTGGAGTTCAAAAATTGCCCTTTGGGAGCCGACTTTTAAGCCCCTAGGACGCATATTAAGCGAGATATTCGCATTTTAAGTTTGAACTTGGATGTTTGCCCATAACTTGTTGTAAAATTGGTCTTATTCAAAGATAGGCACAGCAATGGAAAGGGAATGATTCCTAGATCACAATCCTGAAATTTCAGCCATCTAGGTGGTCTAGATCGAGAAATATTGGAGTTCAAAAATTGCCTTTGGGGAGCCGACTTTTAAGCCCCTAGGACGCATATTAAGCGAGATATTCGCATTTAAAGTTTGAACTTGGATTTTTG
The DNA here is from genome assembly GCA_920104205.1 of Eupeodes latifasciatus. NCBI lineage: Eukaryota > Metazoa > Arthropoda > Insecta > Diptera > Syrphidae > Eupeodes > Eupeodes latifasciatus. The sequence continues at coordinate 6,113 of CAKKTC010000096.1, read as the reverse complement.
CCCATAACTTGTTGTAAAATTGGTCTTATTCAAAGTTAGGCACAGCAATGGAAAGGGAATGATTCCTAGATCACAATCCTGAAATTTCAGCCATCTAGGTGGTCTAGATCGAGAAATATTGGAGTTCAAAAATTGCCCTTTGGGAGCAGACTTTTAAGCCCCTAGGACGCATATTAAGCGAGATATTCGCATTTTAAGTTTGAACTTGGATTTTTGCCCATAACTTGTTGTAAAATTGGTCTTATTCAAAGTTAGGCACAGCAATGGAAAGGGAATGATTCCTAGATCACAATCCTGAAATTTCAGCCATCTAGGTGGTCTAGATCGAGAAATATTGGAGTTCAAAAATTGCCCTTTGGGAGCCGACTTTTAAGCCCCTAGGACGCATATTAAGCGAGATATTCGCATTTTAAGTTTGAACTTGGATTTTTGCCCATAACTTGTTGTAAAATTGGTCTTATTCAAAGACAGGCACAGCAATGGAAAGGGAATGATTCCTAGATCACAATCCTGAAATTTCAGCCATCTAGGTGGTCTAGATCGAGAAATATTGGAGTTCAAAAATTGCCCTTGGGGAGCCGACTTTTAAGCCCCTAGGACGCATATTAAGCGAGATATTCGCATTTAAAGTTTGAACTTGGATTTTTGCCCATAACTTGTTGTAAAATTGGTCTTATTCAAAGTTAGGCACAGCAATGGAAAGGGAATGATTCCTAGATCACAATCCTGAAATTTCAGCCATCTAAGTGGTCTAGATCGAGAAATATTGGAGTTCAAAAATTGCCCTTTGGGAGCCGACTTTTAAGCCCCTAGGACGCATATTAAGCGAGATATTCGCATTTAAAGTTTGAACTTGGATTTTTGCCCATAACTTGTTGTAAAATTGGTCTTATTCAAAGACAGGCACAGCAATGGAAAGGGAATGATTCCTATCACAATCCTGAAATTTCAGCCATCTAGGTGGTCTAGATCGAGAAATATTGGAGTTCAAAAATTGCCTTTGGGGAGCCGACTTTTAAGCCCCTAGGACGCATATTAAGCGAGATATTCGCATTTTAAGTTTGAACTTGGATTTTTGCCCATAACTTGTTGTAAAATTGGTCTTATTCAAAGTTAGGCACAGCAATGGAAAGGGAATGATTCCTAGATCACAATCCTGAAATTTCAGCCATCTAGGTGGTCTAGATCGAGAAATATTGGAGTTCAAAAATTGCCCTTTGGGAGCCGACTTTTAAGCCCCTAGGATGCATATTAAGCGAGATATTCGCATTTTAAGTTTGAACTTGGATTTTTGCCCATAACTTGTTGTAAAATTGGTCTTATTCAAAGATAGGCACAGCAATAGAAAGGGAATGATTCCTAGATCACAATCCTGAAATTTCAGCCATCTAGATGGTCTAGATCGAGAAATATTGGAGTTCAAAAATTTCCCTTTGGGAGCCGACTTTTAAGCCCCTAGGACGCATATTAAGCGAGATATTCGCATTTTAAGTTTGAACTTGGATTTTTGCCCATAACTTGTTGTAAAATTGGTCTTATTCAAAGATAGGCACAGCAATAGAAAGGGAATGATTCCTAGATCACAATCCTGAAATTTCAGCCATCTAGATGGTCTAGATCGAGAAATATTGGAGTTCAAAAATTTCCCTTTGGGAGCCGACTTTTAAGCCCCTAGGACGCATATTAAGCGAGATATTCGCATTTTAAGTTTGAACTTGGATTTTTGCCCATAACTTGTTGTCAAATTGGTCTTATTCAAAGACAGGCACAGCAATGGAAAGGGAATGATTCCTATCACAATCCTGAAATTTCAGCCATCTAGGTGGTCTAGATCGAGAAATATTGGAGTTCAAAAATTGCCTTTGGGGAGCCGACTTTTAAGCCCCTAGGACGCATATTAAGCGAGATATTCGCATTTTAAGTTTGAACTTGGATTTTTGCCCATAACTTGTTGTAAAATTGGTCTTATTCAAAGTTAGGCACAGCAATGGAAAGGGAATGATTCCTAGATCACAATCCTGAAATTTCAGCCATCTAGGTGGTCTAGATCGAGAAATATTGGAGTTCAAAAATTGCCCTTTGGGAGCCGACTTTTAAGCCCCTAGGACGCATATTAAGCGAGATATTCGCATTTAAAGTTTGAACTTGGATTTTTGCCCATAACTTGTTGTAAAATTGGTCTTATTCAAAGTTAGGCACAGCAATGGAAAGGGAATGATTCCTAGATCACAATCCTGAAATTTCAGCCATCTAGGTGGTCTAGATCGAGAAATATTGGAGTTCAAAAATTGCCCTTTGGGAGCCGACTTTTAAGCCCCTAGGACGCATATTAAGCGAGATATTCGCATTTTAAGTTTGAACTTGGATTTTTGCCCATAACTTGTTGTAAAATTGGTCTTATTCAAAGATAGGCACAGCAATGGAAAGGGAATGTTTCCTAGATCACAATCCTGAAATTTCAGCCATCTAGGTGGTCTAGATCGAGAAATATTGGAGTTCAAAAATTGCCCTTGGGGAGCCGACTTTTAAGCCCCTAGGACGCATATTAAGCGAGATATTCGCATTTAAAGTTTGAACTTGGATTTTTGCCCATAACTTGTTGTAAAATTGGTCTTATTCAAAGTTAGGCACAGCAATGGAAAGGGAATGATTCCTAGATCACAATCCTGAAATTTCAGCCATCTAGGTGGTCTAGATCGAGAAATATTGGAGTTCAAAAATTGCCCTTTGGGAGCAGACTTTTAAGTCCCTAGGACGCATATTAAGCGAGATATTCGCATTTTAAGTTTGAACTTGGATTTTTGCCCATAATTTGTTGTAAAATTGGTCTTATTCAAAGTTAGGCACAGCAATGGAAAGGGAATGATTCCTAGATCACAATCCTGAAATTTCAGCCATCTAGGTGGTCTAGATCGAGAAATATTGGAGTTCAAAAATTGCCCTTTGGGAGCCGACTTTTAAGCCCCTAGGACGCATATTAAGCGAGATATTCGCATTTTAAGTTTGAACTTGGATTTTTGCCCATAACTTGTTGTAAAATTGGTCTTATTCAAAGACAGGCACAGCAATGGAAAGGGAATGATTCCTAGATCACAATCCTGAAATTTCAGCCATCTAGGTGGTCTAGATCGAGAAATATTGGAGTTCAAAAATTGCCCTTTGGGAGCCGACTTTTAAGCCCCTAGGACGCATATTAAGCGAGATATTCGCATTTTAAGTTTGAACTTGGATGTTTGCCCATAACTTGTTGTAAAATTGGTCTTATTCAAAGATAGGCACAGCAATGGAAAGGGAATGATTCCTAGATCACAATCCTGAAATTTCAGCCATCTAGGTGGTCTAGATCGAGAAATATTGGAGTTCAAAAATTGCCCTTGGGGAGCCGACTTTTAAGCCCCTAGGACGCATATTAAGCGAGATATTCGCATTTAAAGTTTGAACTTGGATTTTTGCCCATAACTTGTTGTAAAATTGGTCTTATTCAAAGTTAGGCACAGCAATGGAAAGGGAATGATTCCTAGATCACAATCCTGAAATTTCAGCCATCTAGGTGGTCTAGATCGAGAAATATTGGAGTTCAAAAATTGCCCTTTGGGAGCCGACTTTTAAGCCCCTAGGACGCATATTAAGCGAGATATTCGCATTTTAAGTTTGAACTTGGATTTTTGCCCATAACTTGTTGTAAAATTGGTCTTATTCAAAGATAGGCACAGCAATGGAAAGGGAATGTTTCCTAGATCACAATCCTGAAATTTCAGCCATCTAGGTGGTCTAGATCGAGAAATATTGGAGTTCAAAAATTGCCCTTGGGGAGCCGACTTTTAAGCCCCTAGGACGCATATTAAGCGAGATATTCGCATTTAAAGTTTGAACTTGGATTTTTGCCCATAACTTGTTGTAAAATTGGTCTTATTCAAAGTTAGGCACAGCAATGGAAAGGGAATGATTATTAGATCACAATCCTGAAATTTCAGCCATCTAGGTGGTCTAGATCGAGAAATATTGGAGTTCAAAAATTGCCCTTTGGGAGCAGACTTTTAAGTCCCTAGGACGCATATTAAGCGAGATATTCGCATTTTAAGTTTGAACTTGGATTTTTGCCCATAATTTGTTGTAAAATTGGTCTTATTCAAAGTTAGGCACAGCAATGGAAAGGGAATGATTCCTAGATCACAATCCTGAAATTTCAGCCATCTAGGTGGTCTAGATCGAGAAATATTGGAGTTCAAAAATTGCCCTTTGGGAGCCGACTTTTAAGCCCCTAGGACGCATATTAAGCGAGATATTCGCATTTTAAGTTTGAACTTGGATTTTTGCCCATAACTTGTTGTAAAATTGGTCTTATTCAAAGACAGGCACAGCAATGGAAAGGGAATGATTCCTAGATCACAATCCTGAAATTTCAGCCATCTAGGTGGTCTAGATCGAGAAATATTGGAGTTCAAAAATTGCCCTTTGGGAGCCGACTTTTAAGCCCCTAGGACGCATATTAAGCGAGATATTCGCATTTTAAGTTTGAACTTGGATTTTTGCCCATAACTTGTTGTAAAATTGGTCTTATTCAAAGATAGGCACAGCAATGGAAAGGGAATGTTTCCTAGATCACAATCCTGAAATTTCAGCCATCTAGGTGGTCTAGATCGAGAAATATTGGAGTTCAAAAATTGCCCTTTGGGAGCAGACTTTTAAGCCCCTAGGACGCATATTAAGCGAGATATTCGCATTTTAAGTTTGAACTTGGATTTTTGCCCATAACTTGTTGTAAAATTGGTCTTATTCAAAGCTAGGCACAGCAATGGAAAGGGAATGATTCTTAGATCACAATCCTGAAATTTCAGCCATCTAGATGGTCTAGATCGAGAAATATTGGAGTTCAAAAATTGCCCTTGGGGAGCCGACTTTTAAGCCCATAGGACGCATATTAAGCGAGATATTCGCATTTTAAGTTTGAACTTGGATTTTTGCCCATAACTTGTTGTAAAATTGGTCTTATTCAAAGTTAGGCACAGCAATGGAAAGGGAATGATTCCTAGATCACAATCCTGAAATTTCAGCCATCTAGGTGGTCTAGATCGAGAAATATTGGAGTTCAAAAATTGCCCTTTGGGAGCCGACTTTTAAGCCCCTAGGACGCATATTAAGCGAGATATTCGCATTTTAAGTTTGAACTTGGATTTTTGCCCATAACTTGTTGTAAAATTGGTCTTATTCAAAGATAGGCACAGCAATGGAAAGGGAATGATTCCTAGATCACAATCCTGAAATTTCAGCCATCTAGGTGGTCTAGATCGAGAAATATTGGAGTTCAAAAATTGCCCTTTGGGAGCAGACTTTTAAGCCCCTAGGACGCATATTAAGCGAGATATTCGCATTTTAAGTTTGAACTTGGATTTTTGCCCATAACTTGTTGTAAAATTGGTCTTATTCAAAGTTAGGCACAGCAATGGAAAGGGAATGATTCCTAGATCACAATCCTGAAATTTCAGCCATCTAGGTGGTCTAGATCGAGAAATATTGGAGTTCAAAAATTGCCCTTGGGGAACCGACTTTTAAGCCCCTAGGACGCATATTAAGCGAGATATTCGCATTTAAAGTTTGAACTTGGATTTTTGCCCATAACTTGTTGTAAAATTGGTCTTATTCAAAGTTAGGCACAGCAATGGAAAGGGAATGATTCCTAGATCACAATCCTGAAATTTCAGCCATCTAGGTGGTCTAGATCGAGAAATATTGGAGTTCAAAAATTGCCCTTGGGGAGCCGACTTTTAAGCCCCTAGGACGCATATTAAGCGAGATATTCGCATTTAAAGTTTGAACTTGGATTTTTGCCCATAACTTGTTGTAAAAATTGGTCTTATTCAAAGTTAGGCACAGCAATGGAAAGGGAATGATTCCTAGATCACAATCCTGAAATTTCAGCCATCTAAGTGGTCTAGATCGAGAAATATTGGAGTTCAAAAATTGCCCTTTGGGAGCCGACTTTTAAGCCCCTAGGACGCATATTAAGCGAGATATTCGCATTTAAAGTTTGAACTTGGATTTTTGCCCATAACTTGTTGTAAAATTGGTCTTATTCAAAGATAGGCACAGCAATGGAAAGGGAATGATTCCTA